>PVJS01003762.1:0-64831 GCA_004027185.1 Glis glis | reverse complement strand
AAATAGGGCCGGGGGTGTAGCTCGAAGGTAGAACACCCCTGGGTTCCATCCCTGGTACCAAAACAAGAACAACAACAAAAACAAAATAAAGAATAAAAATTAGGGCTGGGGGTATAGCTTGGAGGTAGAATGCCGCTGGGTTAAATCCCCAGTGCCAAAAAAAAACAAAAAGGAACCCAGCCATAGCTGGTACTGTAGCGCTTGCCTGTCATCCCAGTACTTGAGAGACTGAGACAGAAGGATCACAGGTTCAAGACCAGCCTCAGCAGCTTTGTAAGACCCTGTTACAAAATAAGAAGGGCTGGGAGCGAGGGTGTAGCTCTCAGGGGTGTAGACCCACATGAGCCCCCTCTCTTCTAGCTCTCAGAATGAAACCAACTCCAGCGCCCAGTCACCTCTGCTCCCCGTCCCACCCTCTGGCCACCAGACTGCTTCCCTCCAAGGCACACCCTACCCTCTGCTCCTGCTGACCCTTCTGATCTCCACCGAGACCTCCCCAGACATCTCCCCATCCCTGCTAAACTGACCCCTCACCCAATGCGCATGGCCCCTGGGACATCTCTCCTCTAAGGCTCTCTGAGGCAGCGATCAGCACCCCAGGCCAAGGCTCCTGAACTGGGACCAGCCCCACACCTGCCACCCTTGCATCTGCCCTGCCTCCCAGGCAGGCCGGCTTCCCAGATGTGTAACCTAGCAGGTGCTGGCATGATGCTCTGACCATGCCATCTCGAAAGTCTTGGTACATTTATTTTATTTCACTTATTTTTATTTTTTGGTACTTGGGATTGAGCCCAGAGACATTCACCTCTGAGCTACACCCACAGCCTCCTTTTTTAGTAGTGGGGATTAACCCAAGGGGTGTTCTACCTCTGAGCTACACCACCAGCCCTGTTTTTTTTTTTTTTTTGGCAGTACCGGGGATTGAACCCAGGGGCATTCTACCCCCAGCCCTATTTTTTATTCTTTACTTTGAAACAGGGTTTCACTAAGTTGCAGAGGGCCTCACTAAGTAGCTGAGGCTGGCTACGAACCTGCATCCTCCGGTCTCAGCCTCCTGAGTCCTGGGATTACAAGCATGCGCCACCACACCTGGCTTTATGATTTTTTTTTTTAAACCGGGTCTCACAAAGTTGCGGATGGCCTCACTAATTAGCTGAGGCTGGCCGCGAAACTTGTGATCCTCCTATCTCAGCCTCCCAAGTACTGGGATTACAAGCATGCACCACCATGCCTGGCTAACACCCAACCTTTTTAAATTTTTTTTTTTGCAGTACTAGGGATGGAACCAAGGGGCATTCTACCTCCGAGCTACACACCCAGCCCTATTTTCTATTTTTTATTTTGAAACAGGGTGTCACTAAGTTGTGGAAGGCCTCACTAAGTAGCTGAGACTAGCCGTGAACTGGGATTCTCTGGTCTCAGCCTCCCAAGTACTGGGATTACAAGCATGCGCCACCATGCCCAGCTAATTCTTTATTTTGAAATAGGGTCTCACTAAATTTTGGAGGGCCTCACTAAGTAGCTGAGGCTGGCTGCAAACCTGGATCCTCCTGTCTCAGCCTCCCAGTACTGGGATTACAAGCGTGTGCAACCACACCTGGCAGTTGGTACACTTTTTGAACTAGGGCTTAATATTCTCCATGCACTGGGCCCCCAAGTGCTCCCCTCTCTCCCCTAGGTCACCACAGACCTGCACCACCAGTGCACAGACAAGCATACAGGTACCTCCGCTTCAGCCCCACTAGCTGCAGGCATGATCGCTCTGGCTCTGGAGGCCAAGTAGGTGGTTGTACAGACCCTGCCCGCCCCCGTCAGCCCGCAGGCACGAACCCACCTCACAACCTTCCCCTGCCTGCCCTCCCGCAGCCCGTTCCTGACCTGGAGGGACATGCAGCACCTGGTTGTCCGCGCGTCCAAGCCAGCACAGCTGCAGGCTGGAGACTGGAGGATCAATGGCGTGGGGCGCCAAGGTGCGGCGGGGCCAGGCAGGGGACGGGGGTGCCATGCCCGCAGGGCTAGTGACAACCACTCCTCCTCACAGTGAGCCACCACTACGGCTATGGACTGCTGGACGCGGGGCTGCTGGTGGGCCTGGCTCGTACCTGGCTGCCCACGCAACCCCAGAAGAAGTGCACCATCCTGGTTGTTCACACCCCCACGTGAGCGAGGCCCCACCCACTGTGCACACCGCCACCTCCCCGCCCTCCCCTGACCCCGTCATACCACCCAGGGAACACAAGCCCCAAGACCTCTGGTTACCCATTTGTAAAATGAGAGGGCGGGCCCCAGGATCTTGAGAACAGACCACCCTCCTGCTGGCTGCCTCCTGCCCCGCAGGCCACGGGCGGGTCCTCACCCCCACCCCGTCCCCAGCCCGATCCTGTCGCTGATGAAGGTGGGCAAGAATGTGTCGGCCTGCAGCGGCCACCGCAACCACATCCGCTCTCTGGAGCACGTGCAGGTGCAGCTGTCGCTGTCCTACAGCCGCCGAGGGGACCTGGAGATCTCGCTCACCAGCCCCATGGGCACCCGCTCCATACTCGTGGCCATCAGGTGTGCGGGGGTGGGGCCTGGTGGGCAGATGCTGTTTTCCTCCCAAGCATCCTCCTCCCCTGGGAGGGCCCCTGGCGCAGGCTGAGCCGGTGAGATGCCCCCCACCCCGGGGTTGCCTGGCAGGCGGCAAACACACTGCGGCTCTGTGGATTTGTTGGCGATGTGTCCCCCTCCTTCCTCTCCCCCACCTGCCACCTGCCCTAGGCCCTTGGACGTCAGCGGCCAAGGCTACAACAACTGGATATTCATGTCCACCCACTTCTGGGATGAGGACCCACAGGGCTTGTGGACCCTGGGCCTGGAGAACAAAGGCTACTATTTCAACACTGGTGAGAGCCAGGGCAGAGGCTGGGGGTCGCTCTCCAACCTCCCCCGAGGCCAGGGGCCCTGGAGCCAGCCTCAGTTACCCCACTGCCACAGGGCCCCCCAAATGTCTCCTTGGAGAGACTGTGCTCAGGCGTGTCTGGTGCACAGTAGGTGTGCAGTTATCTGGGGGGATAGGAGTCTGCTGGCGCACAGTAGGTGTTGGTGACAGGGACCACAGGATCTGGGGCTCCAGGTGGGAGTGGCTGAGAAGAGGGGCCCAAGGCCTGACGGGACCAGGTTGCCAACAGCCTTTCTCCCTCCCTGTGCCCTCTGTGACTCCTGCCCAGGGACGCTGTACCACTACACGCTGCTGCTCTACGGGACAGCTGAGGACATGATGGCACGGCCCCCAGGCCCCCAGGTGACCAGCAGCGCGTGTGTGCAGCGGGACACAGAGGGGCTCTGCCAGGGTGAGTGGCCAGCACCACATGGTCCACTTGCTGGGAGGAGGCGGTGGCGGCAGATGCGGGCAGTGTGTGTGTGCAGCCAGGGCGGGCTGGCGGCGGGTGGCCCCCGTGGCAGGCCGTAGCTTCACACCCTCCACGTCTGTCCCCATCATCACCCTGGTGCAGAATGCGACGGCCCCGCCTACATCCTGGGTCGCCTCTGCCTCTCCTACTGTCCGCCAAGGTACTTCAACAGCACCCAGCAGGCAGTGACCGCCAGGCCTGGGCACTCGGCCACGCCCACCCTGCGGGTGTGCTCCAGCTGCCACGCTTCCTGTTACACCTGCCGCGGCAGCTCCGCGCACGACTGCACCGCCTGCCCCCCGCCCCACACGCTGGATGAGCTCCGGGGTTCCTGCTCACCACCCCCAACGGCCGCCCCAGGCCTACGGCAATCGTCCATCCCTGCTGTCGTTGCCGCCACCGCTGTGGCCCAGCCCAGGCCGTGGTGCTTGGTTCTGCTGGCCGTGGCCTTCGGGATTCCCCTCCTATGTAATGTCCGAAGGCCACCCGCCGTAGGCTGGGTTCCCAGTGTTGGGACCCAGGCCCGTCACCACCCCAGGCCCAGTCGCGGGCTGGACCCTGGACAAGTCTGACTTGAAACACGGAAAGCCGCCTCCGCCTGGGCTCCAGGTGGGTACTGCTGACCTGTTTCCTTGCCCGACTGGCCCCAGAGGGACAGTGACCTGTCCCAAAAGGTCCTTGGCTGGCCACCCATGGCCACGGGCCAGGGCGTGTGCCCCGTGCAAAAGCCTAGCCTGGACTCAGTGGCTCCGATCTAAAGAAAGACGTGTCCTTACACATTTTGGGGTGGGGGTGGGGGGTGGGCAGAGGCCAGGCCACGACCATTGTCCCTTCCCTGCCCCAGAATCCATCCAGACAGCCGCAAGCACCATGTCTGACCTCAGAGTTTGCAAATAAAGGTTGAATCGAAGGTGCCAAGCCTGTAGCCTCCTTTGGGTGGGCAGGTGGCCCCGGGTCCCCATGGTAAGGCAGTCTGTGGCTCGATGGGGGCTCTCCCAGCCCCACACTACACATGGAAACCACCTTCCCCCGACACTGGCATTCTTTCCACAATGGGAGAATCAGCCCCAGGCCCAGAGACCCCAGGCTCGGGGCGACATCGGGGAGGAGTCTGGGGTCCCAAGTGATACCTACATGCTGCTGACACTGAGCGTCCAACTCTGGGACCTGGCCCACTCCAGGCCGCACTCCTTCCCAACCCTTCCCACCTTGACTGGCACACAGTGATCATCCTGTGGCAGTGCCCTGGAACGATCCAGCAGTTCTTTTTATTTTTTATTTTTTTGTTTTGAAACAGGGTCTTGCTAGGTTACTGACAGTCTCGCTGCATTGCTGAGGCTGGCCTTGAACCTGCAATCCTCCTGTCTCAGCCTCCTAAGTACTAGGATTAGAGGCATGTGCCACCATGCCTGACTACAGTCCAGCAGTTCCGCAGACACGGAGTTAGCATCTGACCCAGGAATCTCACTCCAAGTATATATATTCCCAAGAGAGCTAAAAACACATGTCTACACAGAAACTTACCCAGATTCACCGTAGCCAAAAGGTGGAGATGACCCAAATGACCATCGATGGATTGGAAGGTAAACACAGTGTAGACACAAACACTGGAATATCACTCAGCTATGAAAAGGAGCAAGGCTTTGGGTACACGCTCCAATGTGGATTGACCTTGTGCTCAGTGAGAGAAGTAGACACAAAAGGCCATACAGAGCCGGGCGTGGTGGCGCACACTTGTAATCCCAGTACTTGGGAGGCTGAGACAGGAGGATCGCAGGTTAGCAGCCAGCCTCAGCTATTTAGTGAGACCCTGTTTCAAAATAAAGAATAAAATAGGACTGCGAGTGTAGCTGGGAGATAGAATGCCCCTGGGTTCAATCCCTAGTACCACACACACACACAAAAATAAAAACCCACACACTCAGCCAGGCGTGGTGGCGCAAGCTTGTAATCCCAGTACTTGGGAGGCTGAGACAGGCAGATCACAGGTTCAAAGCCAGCCTTGGCAATTTAGTGAGGCTTGCAGCAACCTAGTGACACCCTGTTTCCAAATAAGAAATAAAATAGGGCTGGGGGTTTATCTTGGAGGTAGAATGCCTCTGTGTTCAATCCCCAGTACCAAAAAACAAACAAACAAACAAACAAACTCAGACAGGTGTGGTTGTGCACACTTGTAATCCCAGTACTTGGGAGGCTGAGACAGGAGGATCACAGCTTCAAAGACAGCCTCAGCAACTTAGTGAGGCTCTCAGCAACTTAGCAATATCCTGTTTCCAAATAGAAAATAAAATAGGTTTGGGGGTGTAGCTCAGAGGTAGAATGTCCATGGGTTCCATCCCCAGTATGAAACACACACACACACACACACACACACACACACACCTCCACCGTCTGCTCTTTATGTTCTCCAATCCCAACCTTGAGGGAGGGGACAAGATGACCCTCCATCACCCACCCCAGGTAGGAAAGAGATTTTTTGGTTTTTGGTACTGGGGATTGAACCTAGGAGCATTCTACCCTCCGAGTTATACCCCCAGCCTTTTATTTATTTTGTGGTTCTGTGAATTAAACCCAGGGACATTCTACTTCTGAGCTACAACCCCAGTATGGTTTTTTATTTTTTATTTTTTTGTGGTAGCGGGGATTGAACCCAGGGGCGTTCTACTTCCAAGCTACACCCCCGGCCCTATTTTTTATACTTTATTTTGAAACCGGGTCTCACGAAGTTGCGGAGAGCCTCACTAAGTAGCTGAGGCTGGCCGTGAACCCGGATCCTCCTGTCTCCGCCTCCCAAGTACTAGGATTACAAGCGTGTGCCACCACGCCCGGCTAGGTTTTTTATTTTTTATTTTGGAACAGGGTCTCACTAAGTTGCTGAGGCTGGCCCCTAATCTTCGAATCTCCTCAGTCTCCCAAATTCTGGGATTACAAGTATGAGCCACTACGCCTGGCTTTTATTTTATTTTATTTCTGGTGCTGGGGACTGAAACCAGGGGCGGTTCTACCTCTGAGCTACATCCCCAGCCCTTTATTTTATTATTTGGAAAAAGTCTCACTAAGTTGCTGACAGACTCACTAAGTTGCTCAGGCCGGCCTCCAACCTGTGATCCTCCTGTCTCAGCCTCCCAAGTACTGCGATTACCGTGTCGCCACCACGCCCGGCGACCTTTTTATATTTTAGTTTTGGTGCTGGGGATTGAATCCTCTATCATTTTGCCTCTGACCTACCCCCCACCCGGCGGGCGCAGCGGGGAAGGTGAGATCGCTCTGGTCCAATAAGAGTCTCCAATGCGCGGACTGGCCCTCTCGAGGGCCGGCCCCTTTAAGAGGGGGCGTGGCCTCGCGGCTAGCGGAGGAAGCCGAGAGCCAACGTCACAAGCCTGGGGCGGAGCCGAGCCGCAGCCGGAAGCGGAAGTGGAGTTGGCGGTGGCGGCTCTGGCGGCTGGCTCCGGCGCTCTCCGGGTGAGGAGCGCCTGGTAGCCAGGGTTTCGGCGCGGACACAGGCCGGGGTGGAGCTGCACTCTGCAGCCTCAGGCCTCTCGTGGTCGGCGGAGGGAAGGCCAGAGGCCGGGCGGGTCCGGAGCAGGGCTGAGGGCGGGAGGGCCGGTCCCGGTGTAACCGAGAGATGGACGCCCGGTCAGTGCTCTCTCTTCTGCCTCCAGGGATGGGATCCAAGGCCAAGAAGCGTGTGGTGCTGCCCACCCGCCCGGCGCCACCCACAGTGGAGCAGATCCTGGAGGACGTGCGCGGGGCGCCGGCCCAGGACCCCGTCTTCACCGCGCTGGCCCCCGAAGGTAGGGCGAGCCTGGCCCGAGCACGGGAGGCGGGAGCCTGGCACGATCCTTATCCTCTCTGAGCCTCCCTCGTGCGGAAAGTGGGCAATCTCCCCGGTGGTCTAAAACATGATGCACAAACCAGGGCCTAAAGTCAGACCCTGCCAGCCGCCAGCGTTAAGACAGGACTTTTACTTTTTTTTCCCATGTGGTATTGGGGATTGGACCCAGGGCACACTAGGCAAGCGCTCCACCACTGAGCCACACCCTATATCCGATTTTTATTTATTTTTTTGGTACTGGGGATTGAACCCAGGGGCATTCTACCTCCGAGCTACACCCCCAGCCCTATTTCATTTTTATTTTGAAACAGGGTCTCGCTAGGTTGATGAGAGTCTTACTACTTGCTGAGGCTGGCTATGAACCTGCGATCCTCCTGTCTCAGTCTCCCAGGTACTGGGATTACAGGCATGTGCCACCACGCCTGGCTCTACTTTGTGTGTATGTGGGGGGGGGGTACTGGGGATTGAGCCCAGGGGCCTTCTACTTCCAAGCTACACCCCCAGCCCTTTTTTTTTTTTTTTTTTTTGCGGTACTGGGGATTGAACCCAGGGGCATCCTACCGCAGAGCTACACCCCAAGCCCTATTTTTTATTCTTTATTTTGAAACAGGGTCTCACTAAGTTGCAGAGGGCCTCACTCAGTAGCTGAGGCTGGCTGCGAACCTGGATCCTCTGATCTCAGCCTCCCAAGTACTGGGATTGCAAGCGTGCGCCACCATGCCCGGCTCCCCCAGCCCTTTTTATTTTTTTGTTTGGAAACAGTCTGGCTAGGTTGTTGAGGCTGTCTTCAAACCTACGATCTTCCTGTCTCAGTCTCCCAAGTACTGGGATTACAGCTGTGTGCCATCAGGCCCAGAGATTTATACAGTTTTTAAAGGGGGGGGGTGACAGTATTTGGGAGGCTAAGACAGGAGGATCACAGGTTGGATGCCACCTCAGCAACTTAGCAAGATCCTCAGCAACTTAGACCACGTTTCAAAATAAAAAAAAGGGAAACCTTGGGCGAGGCGTACTCCTAATCCCAGTATTTAGGAGGCTGAGACAGGAGGATCACAGGTTCGCGGCCAGCCTCAACTACTTAGTGAGGCCCTCTGCAATTTAGTAAGACCCTGTTTCAAAATAAAGAATAAAAAATAGGACTGGGGGTGGAGCTCGGAGGTAGAATGCCCCTGGGTTCAATCCTCAGTACCAAAAAAAAAAAGTGATAAGATGATTTCAAGATAAGGGAAAATTATATGAAATTCAGATTTCAGTGTCTATAAGTAAAAGTATCAAGCCGGGCGTGGTGGCGCACGCTTGTAATCCCAGTACTTTGGGAGGCGGAGACCGGAGGATCCGGGTTCACGGCCAGCCTCAGCTCGCTCGCTCTCTCTCTCTCTCCCTGTCTCTCTCTCTCTCTCTCTCTCTACCTAGTGAGGCCCTCCGCAACTTCGTGAGACCCGGTTTCAAAATAAAGTATAAAAAAATAGGGCCGGAGCCAGGCGTGGTGGTACACACTTGTAATCCCAGTACTTTGGGAAGCGGAAACCGGAGGATCCGGGTTCGCAGCCAGCCTCATCTCTCTCTCTCTCTCTCTCTCTCTCTCTCTCTCTCTACTTAGTGAGGCCCTCTGCAACTTCGTGAAACCCGGTTTCAAAATAAAGTATAAAAAAAATAGGGCCAGGGGTGTAGCGCGGAGGTTGAACGCCCCTGGGTTCAATCCCCGGTACCGCAAAAAAAAAAAAAAGTATCAGCTCACAGTAATTTCATTCATGGCAGGGGCCCGTGGCTGCCCTCACATTATAGAGAGAGTTGAGTAGTGGAAATAGACCAGAAAAACTTACCGAGCGCTTATGTGCCAGACTGTGTTGTAAGCACTGAGGATGGAGAAGGGAGTAGAAGCCAGAATGACCAGGCCAGGAACTGGCACGTTGCATTTCTGGCTTCCAGAGAGAGCAGGGACAGGAGCGTCGCCAACGGAAGCCCACCGCAGGAAGGGCCCCATAATGGCCAGAGTTTGGGGCTATTTCTGTGACCCCACATCCATCACTGAGAGGCCTGTTCCAGCTGGGGAGGGAGCTGGTAGCCTGGCTGCATCCTTACCCCTCCTTGCTGCCCACACGGCCCTGGCACCTGCACCCACCAGCTGCTTGACCAGGAAGCTGTTGCAGTTTTATTTATTTATTTATTTTTATGGTTTTTTGTTTTTTTTTTTTTTTTGCAGTACCGGGGATTGAACCCAGGGGCGTTCTATCTCCGAGCTACACCCTCGACCCTATTTTTTATCCTTTATTTTGAAACCAGGTCTCGCGAAGTTGAGGAGGGCCTCACTAAGTAGCTGAGGCTGGCTGCGAACCCGGATCCTCCGGTCTCAGCCTCTCAAGTACTGGGATTACAAGCCCGGCCCCTTGCAGTTTTAGAAAGACCCTGCCCTGTGGGTTCCTTGGGAGAAACAAAGACCCCTCCCCCCATGGGTTGCCCTGGCGTGGGAGGCTCACAGGTATCTGGCATCTCCCTGACCCATGAGTGACGCTGCTGTGTCCTGTCCCCAGACTCTCCAGATCCCTCCAGCCAGGCCGAGGACCCTGAGGCCCAGCGGGAGCTGCTCTACCAGCAGAGCCGGGCCTACGTGGCCACCAACGAGCGGCTGCGGCGGGCGAGGGATGAGCTGCAGCACAAGCGCGAGGACCTCCAACGAGCCGGCCAGGAACTGGAGTGGGACGTCTGCCAGGTGACGCAGGCGGCGCTGCCAGGGACCTCGGCCACCTCCTCAGGCTGACGTGGGCCAAGCAGGTCCCAGCCTCTCCCCTGGGAACCTGAGCACCGAGGCTAGCATTCCACGTGGGGCCCAGCACCCGTGGGCCAGGTGGCCCCTGCTTCTCCTTCCCTCTGGCAGTCCCTGGTCGTCATCGTCCTCACGTGGCTCCATCGATCTCTGCGTGGACTGCAGCAGGGCCCACGGAGGTTCCAGAAGAGGGTGGAGAGGATGACTGCGCTGTGGGGTTCTGACCCCTCCTCCACCCACGGTGGCCTCTGATCTGAGATGGGGCCTCTGGGGCAGGGCCACCCCGTTCCTCCCCCAGGCCACCTGGCTTAAGGTGTGCGCTCCTCAGGGAGGGCTGGCCTACTGTTCACCTGGGTCCCGGTGCTGGAGGTCAGGGTGCAGGGCTGACCTGTGGACTGTGATTCAGCCAGGTGAGCGCCCGCCCAGCATCAGCATGGCCCGAGGGACAGCCGGGGCCCCTGGTCCCGTTTCCAGGTTTGATCATCACAACGCTAGACTGCTGTGGTCACTGTCCCCACTGGCCCCAAGCCCCTGGCCAGGGTTGGACGGCTCCACAGCACTCTGTATCTCCTGGTTGAGGGGATGGGCTGGTCGCCCCCCTGCCCAGAGCCTGTCCGGGGTGCTTAGGCCCTGCATGGCCGTCCACGCAGGCTCTGGCCCTGTCCTCTCTCAGGGTAGGTGGAGGCAGGGCAGGAAGATCTTGAAAAGGACTTTTTGAGCCCAATATAGTGGTACATGCCTGTAATCCCAGTACTTGGGAGGCCAAGACAGGAGGATCCTAGGTTCGAGGCCAGTTTCAGCAATTTTTTTTTTTTTCGGTACCGGGGATTGAACCCAGGGGCGTTCTACCTCCGAGCTACACCCCCGGCCCTATTTTTTATACTTTATTTTGAAACTGGGTCTCACTAAGTTGCGGAGGGCCTCACTAAGTAGCTGAAGCTGGCCGCGAACCCGGATCCTCCGGTCTCCGCCTCCCAAGTACTGGGATTACAAGCGTGCGCCACCACGCCCGGCTCAGTCTCAGCAACTTAATGAGACCCTCAGTAATTTAGTGAGATCTTGTTTCCAAATAAAAAAATAGGGCTGGGGTATGTCTTGGAGGTAGAATGCCTCTGGGTTCAACCTCCAGTACCAAAAAGTAAAAGGAAAGAAAAAGGCTTTTTGTCATAAGACTGAGACCAGAGGAGCCATGGGCCTGGGTGCGGAGGCCAGGCTCCAGGTGTCTTCGCACAGCCCCAGGCTGGGCCAGAGCCGCGCTCACCAGATATGACCAGCCTGACACCTGCGGTGATGTCAGCTCTGTTTACTAGGCTGTTACTGTAAGGGATCTTATGGCTGCCCTGTCCAGGGCCACCCAGCCCCAGCTCTCAGTGGCTGGCAGGCTGTCCCCTCCTGTCTCACACTGGGACCAACAACCAAGGACTGATGCCCAGGTAGAAATGCTTGGGGGCAGGGGGCACTTGACTGGGGAGCCAGCCACCCTCCCGGCTCCTGCTGGCCCTGGCCCTGAAGAAATACTCCACTCCCCAGCCTGGCCCAGCTACCCAGGACCTGACCGGAAGTGTCCACTCAGCAGGAGGCTCCTGGGTCAGCACCTGGTCCATCATGGAGGCCCAGCCTGTGGTCAGGATGGAAGACCCCAAAAAATCGTTGCTCGTCTTCATCCCATCTTGAAACAGGAACGGGTAGCCCGAGGGCGATTGAACAGCTCCGTTTATTAAAGGTGCACAAAGCCTGACGCCCAATTGGCATCGTCCTTCTGCCACATGATGGCTTTACATTTAGTGGGGGTGGACAGGGGCTGAAATATGTACAAGTCCGTTTAACACTGCAGAGACCTGGTATGAGGACGTGGGGGTGGCGGCAGGATGAGCCAGACCAGGCGGAGTCAGGTGCAGCGGCCGTGGGCCAGCGTGACAGGGTTGGAGATGAGGTAATGGGTGGGCACGGTGCCCTGAGTTCAGCACCCAGGCGGCGGTGTTCATCCATCATGGTCTCCATCTTGGGGTGCCAGGAGGCATCTCTAGCCTCGGACAAGCGGACCTCTCCCTCCCTCTGGGTCCAGGTCCTCCTTTCCCCTGGGGCCAGCCTTGGAATGCCCCAGAGGCTGACGGGCCGGGCAGTGTCTGGGGATGAACCGAGGCCTGAAGGAGACCTTGCGGGGTCCTGAGACCAGGCCTCCAGCCCTGGCCTTGAGTTGATTGTCCAGACCCCCAGCCGCCCTTCTGAGTCCACTCTTGCATGCGGGCTCCGGTGCCCACCTCCGGGCCTGGGCTGGGTGAGAAGGCAAATGTGGCTGCTGGCCAGACCGAGGCCAGCATGAGCCCCTTGTGTGCGGACCCCCGGCGGAGCTGCACCCTTCCCATGAGAATCGGCCCAGACCCCATCTGTGATCAGCACCAGGCGCCTCCCCCATCACGGCTGCCACTCCACCCACCCAAGAGGTAGCTCTGGGAGTTCTCCCCATGGCCCACATGGGGAGACCGAGGCACAGAGCGGTGAGAGCAGCGCCCAGAGTCTCACAGTGCATGGTAGGTGGGGCCGGGGCTGCACCTCCCACGTCCACTGACCCCCAGCCTCTAGCTGGGCAAGCTGGTGTCTGTCTGCTGTTTCCCCACCACCAGGCCATTTTGGGGTGCAGCTAGCCTGTGGGAAGCAGGAGCAAGCAAGCCTCGAGCAGCCCGGAACCTTCAGGCCACAGACGGCAATGGGAGTTTCTGAGAGCAGCCCTAAGAAGGGCTCTGGCAGGTGGGAGGCCCCCACCCTCCTGGCCACTCAGAGGCCAGCTCACCCTCAGGAATCAATTGCCAGGCAGCCCCATAAGGTATGCGAAGTCCTAGGAGGGAGGACGTCGTGCCTCCCCCACCTGCTGCCAGCAGGTTCCTTAGGGATTTAGGGACACAGCCATCCTGCCTGTCAGTCCTGGCTAGGCAAAGCCCTGCGCGTGTGTCCTGCAGCATGTGGTGATATTTGTAGGACACTTGTGCCTCATCTCTGTCTCCGGTCAGCATTGATCATGAGGGTCCTGGGTGGAGGTCAGCTCCCACTGCTGAGCCATGAGGGGCGGCTGGCTCCCTGGCCTCAGCCTGCTGCACCAGGGACTGGACAGGGTCCAACTGGTGCCCACGGGGTGGTGAGAGTTCCTTTAGAGCGCCTCCCACCCGACTCAAAACCACTTCCCTCCTCCCACAGAAGGGACTTAAAATCAGTCCAAGACAGCCTCTGCCCCTTAGGAGTGGCTCTTACAGGGCTGTGGCAGCAGACCCTCTTTGCAAAGAACAGCTCCTTCCAGGGCCAGGGTCCTGCAGGGAAGAGGTCGTAGGCTCTCTCTGCAGGAAGATGCCTGGAACTGAAATTAAACCCATACACCCCCGGGGCCCAGCACAGAGGCCCCCGCAGCACTCCATGCTGGGGGGGAGAGACCATGTGTCCAGGTCCCCTGAAGCCCAGCTCCCTGGGGTCCCTGTCAGCAGCCTCTCTGGCCTCCAGGGCTGCTGGGGCTGGATGGGGCAGCTTGAGCCCCTCAGGCTCCCTGTCTGTCTCCCTCCACCACATCTGGTACCACCCACTTCAGCACCTCGATTCCCAGCATCTGCGGCAACCTGGGCCTTGCACCTTGTCCCTTGTCCCAAAGCCCCACCCTGACTTCAGGCCCCAGTGGGTGTGGAATGGGGCTCAGCCTAGGACCTCATGCTTAACACATCCTAACAAGGAAGAAATTAGGAAGGATAAGAGCAGCCCCCAGCAGGGATGAGACCCCACCACATAGGCCCCTTTGCCCCAGCCCCCCTGGAGCTCCCTGTGGGCACCCTCCTCACCCCCTTCTGTCTCAGCATGGCTGGGCCCTACTCCACTGACTTCCAGGGCCCGCCTAGCCGTGGCCAGCGTCTCTGGGCTGGGAGGGGTCCCTGACACTGGACAGCAGGTGGGAACAAGGGATCAGTCCTCCAGCAGCGTGAGCAGAGGGGCCCTCTCCATCGTCTCTCCATAAGCCTGCCTGCACCCCCTTCTTTCCCCGCCAAGGGTGCAGAGGTCAGGGCCAGATGGCGGCCTCCTCCCCTCTCAGGAGCCTCCACTGGGGCTCCCTAAACCTGCTGTCTGAGTGTGGGGGCTCTTTCGGGCTCGGCCACACCCTTTACCCCACGCTCCCCCAGCTGGGGCTGAGACGGAAAACAAACCCAGCAAAGCCCTCATTAACAAATTACCAGGGGCCATAATTACAGGCTTCATCCTGTGCAGCGGCAGATGCCACGGCCCCAGCTGGCAAGGCGCAGTGGCGTCACCCTCCCCAGCTGGTCCCCACCTCCAGAGGGCGCGCTGTTACCTCCCCTGAGGGCTGCCCAGGTACGGAAGGAGTTGGCTCTGAGGCTGCCCCTCCTAACCCCTGGGTGCAGCCCGGAGTTGGCGCTGGAGCGCCGGCCTGGTGACCCGCAGATCCTGTCCCCTCCTGCCCGAGCTGGGCTCTGCCAGTGGGATTGCCGGGCCCAGGTGCCCTCGCCCGTGCTCGGTGGTCGGGACCCGCGCCGGTTTCCTCCGGAGCCCCGCGATGCAGAAGCGAGGTCTTGCCCTAAGGTGAGGCTGATGTGAGCTGGGGCGGGGCTCCGAGGGCGTGGGCGGGGCCCTGCAGGCCGGCTCCGCCCACGGGGCAGCAGGACTGGGCCGCAGGGCCGGGAGAGAGCGTTCTGGACGCAGGCCTAGGCTGCTATTCCAGGAGGCTGGCGGGGGCAGTGGCCGCGGCTTTCTCCACCGCTGCCGAGTCGGTGGCAGCTGCAGCTGCCGCCATGGGGCTGGGCACGTAGTTGAAGGGTGGGACCCGGGCAGCGCGGCTGGGGGAGCCATGCCGGCTGGCAGGGAAGCCCCCCACGGCGACCCCGGGGCCCTCGTGGATGAAGGCAGGAGGCTTGGCGGGGCTGGGCCCGTCCACATCGCTGCCCAGCAGGGTGGCGGGGCTCGGGGCCGGGCCCTGCGGGGGCTCCCTGGTCTCCAGGCTCGGGGAGGTGCTGGAGTTGGTCTTGGGGGCCGCCACCTCCTCCGTCTGCACCACGGCGTCGCTGGTCTTGCGCTGCGGGGGCTCGACGGGGCCTTCCTCGGGAGAGGCGCCCCTGAGCGGCAAGGCGGTGGCGGGCAGTGTGCTGCGCAGGATGTGCGGGACGTCCTCGTCCCGGATGCGCCGCCACGTGGTGCCGGGCGCGGACACCCTGGGCAGGGGCCTGGCCTCGCCGTCGCTGCTGCGGCGGGCGGCGTCGGCGGAGGACCCCGAGGCGGCGCCGTCGGGCCGGCGGCCCACGCTGATGTGCGGCAAGGAGGCGTAGCGCTTGACCGCCTCGGGCTGCGCGGCGGCCGTGCGCACCGGCAGGCGCGACGGGCTCTCGGAGCTGGTGCGTCTGGGGGCGCGGGGGCCGGGGCCGGGGCCGGGGCGCGCCGCAGGGGCGCGCGGCGGGGCTGGGGACTGTCGCGGGGCCGCCCGCAGCTCGTCGCAGCGCGAGGAGCAGAGGAAGACCGCGGGCAGCGCGGGGCGGCCGCGGCGGGGCGAGGCGCCCTGGGGGACCGAGGCGGTGGACTCGGCCGAAGACAGCTCCGAGCGGCGGCGGCGCAGCAACCCCGGGGACTCCTTGATGAAGGTCAGCTGCCGCCGGAAACCCGAGCGGTCAGAGGACTCGCTGCCGCTGGAGCGGGCCGAGGCCATGCGCACCAGGCCCAGACGGCCCCCGCGCGTCCCGGGACCCCCCTCTGCCCCCGCCCGGCCCCTGGGACCTGGCTCCGGGGTTGCCCTGGCCAGCGGCGGCGGCCCCCGCCTGGCGGGCCTCTGCATGAATGGGATCCGCACAGGCGACTTCTGCGTTTTATGCTGCTTGGCCAGAAGCGCCCGAGCTGGCGTCTTGGGCACGGGGGAAGCCCCGGGGCCAGGCAGGGGCCCTGCAGCCGAGGTGGCCAGGGGGGACTTCTTGGGCAGCGGCTGCGAGGCCGGGGAAGTCTGGGAGGAGCTGGACGACGGGGTCTTGGCCAGTCGGGCCGGGGGCGTGGCGCTCCTGGGCTGGTGGCTCAGTTCAGTCAGCTCTGAGATCTTGCCAGGTCGGTGCAGGCTCCGAGAGCGCTGCTGTGCAGGGTTGGCGGCTTTGGCCGGGGCTTCTGGCTGTGCCGGGCAAGGAGGCCCCATCTTCCTTGGTGTGGTGCGGGGGCCTGGGGCGCCTTTGAGCTGGGGTCCAGAGGCTGGGCTGGGCACATAGATCACTGTCCGTCCCCGGAGCACAGCTGGCTCTCCAGTGGCAGTCTTCTGAGCACTGCGGGGCTTCTCGGGACCTCTGGGTGAGCGGGGGCTGACACTACTCTTGGCCGAGGCTGGGCCCCGTTTCTCTGGACGCCGGGCACTGCCCACCTCGGCCCCCGCTGCGGGCTGTCGTCCCTTCCTGTGCTTGGAGGACTGCAGGGTAGGGCCCACTGACAGTCCGGACACCAGGGACAGGAGGGAGTCAGACTCTGATGATGCCTCGCCAGTGGCCGCTGCTGCTGCCTGGTGTAGCCAGGTAA
Organism: Glis glis; assembly: GCA_004027185.1. Taxonomy (NCBI): domain Eukaryota; kingdom Metazoa; phylum Chordata; class Mammalia; order Rodentia; family Gliridae; genus Glis; species Glis glis. Next base: position 48,315 of record PVJS01003762.1, on the reverse strand, counting down.
CGATGGAGTTGGCACCTTCCTGGATGGCTTGCCACTCCACGCTGTCCAGGTCGGAGGCCGGGTCTGAGCCCGCCACCTCTTCACTGCACTCCCGGGGCCCCTCTGCTGGCCGAATGTCCGGCCGGGCAGCTCGGGTCTTGCGGCGCCGAGGGCCTGATGCCTGGGGCCGGCGCCTGGGCATGGCTGAGCCGATGCACCGCCGCAACAGCTCCTCTTCGGCCCGCGGGCTGGGGGAGCTGTCCCGTCCCCTACTCGGGCCTGGGTCCTTGGTGACTGCGGGCTCCCAGCCTCCTGGCCCGCTGGCCGGCCGCTCAGAGGGCTCAGGCTCACTGAGGGAGCTGGCAGAGGAGCTCAAGGAGTAGCACGGTGGAGTCTCATCCGCTATCAGCCTAGGCTGGGCCCTGGGGGGCGGCAGGGCAGTGGACACAGGCTTGGATGGGGCCTGGGCCTCTTTCTTGCCCACTGGCCGCTCCCGCTTCAGAGCCCGGGGTATAGCGGATGCCCGCTGCGGGGGTGGTGCTGGGACTGCCGGCTCCTCGTCAGAGTCGTAGAAACAGTATACAGCCTCCTCGGTGGGCGTCGTGAGGCACAAGGACTGCAGCCCACCATCTCCACGGGCCCTGCCTGGGCGTGAGCCCTCCCTGTCCCTGTCCGAGCGTGCACTCAGGGGCCGGCCGAGGGGCAGCTCCAGCCCTGCCCGATTCTTGCTGGCACTCCGGGCCTGCTCTGTGTTCTTGCTGGAACCCCCACCCTTGGGCCGGTGCCCAGTGGCCTGCCTGGCAGTCTGCCTGGCAGGGGCTGCACGGCCTACCGGTTTCTGCCTGCCCACCAGCCCCCCTGGCTGGTCCCTGGGGGGACCCTGCAGTGTCTCATCACTGAGCGAGGCAGCGCTGGAGAAGTTGACAGGGGTGCCCTCAGCCGAGTCGGTACCAGAATCGTCATCCCGGGCTGGGGCGGGCACCAGCATGTAGACGGGCACCGGCAGGGCACGGCGACCGGGCACCAGAGCCGAGGCCACCTTGCGGAGGCGGGCCGGCATGGCAGCCCCCAGGCACTCACGGAGCAGCTCCAGCTCCTGGTCGGCAGCCGCGCGGGCACGGGAGCCCGCCGGCGCTGGCCCTTCAAGGCGGCCGCCGGCCTCCTCCCGCCGTCGGGGCCCTCCCCCCGTGCCCCCGCCGCGGTCAGGACAAGTGGGTGGCCGCAGCCGCAGCTCCACATCCTGCTGCACGTAGAGCTCGTGCAGGGCCAGCGCGCTGAGGCTGGAGGCGCAGGAGAAGTTCTCGTCCGGCTTCTCCACGGTGAAGCGTACACTGCCGGCGTCCAGCTCAGAGGGCGGCCGGCAGCGGTCGCGGCAGTCAGCGATGTCCAGGAAGCGTTTGACGTAGCTCTCCCACTGCAGGCTGAACTGGCTAGTCTCCGGCTGGCCTGGCGGTGCAGGCGGCGTCTTGCTGCGGCTGGGCGGCATGGTCTGCCCGGGGCTGTCAGGCAGCTCGCTGGGGCTGACCGTGCCACTGCCCAGCCCGCTGCATGGGTCACTGGGGATGGAGCTGGCGATGGACGGGCTCTCGAAGCTGCCCAGTGAGCTCACGGAGCTGCAGCGGCTCAGTACCAGGGGTGTCTCCTGCACGCAGTTCTCCGAGGAGCTGGACGGCGTGGCGTCCTCCACCCCCAGGCCCCGGCCGCGGCCCCGGCGGGGAGCAGGGATGGCCACCGGTAGCGAGGTAGACCCAGGGCCCCTCCACGCTCCATCCAGCTCGGCCTCCCCAGGGCCAGCCTCTTCCAGCCCCTCCAGGGAAGAGTCACTGTCATCCAGGTTGCCGCCCTCGCTAGGGCCGGGGTGGCCGGCCGAGGACAGCGAGGACAGGGAGCTGCAGCGGGACAGGGACAGTGGCCCCTCCTGCAACTTCTGCAGTGCCCTGCTGGCCACGGGCATTGGGGCAGCGGCCAGCTTCTCGGGCACCTTGCTCAGGTTGTCTGCTGGCATCCAAGCCTGTTTCCGGGCTCCCGGGGAGGCCCCCGGCCCAGCGAGGGGTCGTCCCCCCGCCCCAGCCGCCCCCTCCAGCAGTGGCACGTGCTGGTAGGTGGGCGACAGCTTGATGGTATGCACACGGGCATCAGCAGCTGCCGTGTCCCGGGCAGGCGGCTCAGCCTGGCCTCCAGGCAGGTCGAGGTCCAGCCGGCTGGGCCGCACTTGCCCACGCAGTGGGTCCTCGCGGTGCTCAGCCAGCGCAGCCAGCGGGCAGGGCCGCATGTGCTCCCGCGGGCAGTACCCGTCACTGGTGCTCCCGCTGTTGAGGCTGTCGTTGGAGAGGCTGGCGTGGGCCGCCTTGAGCCGCAGCAGCGGGTGGGCCCGGCCACTGGCCTCCCTGCGCCCGCCCTCGGGGACCCTGCAGGGTGAGCAGGACTGGGCACGGCCCTCCCTCGGAGCCTCCTGCCCGGGGTCCCCTGAGCTGAGGCTGAAGCTGTCGTCTGACGAGGTGTGCAGGGCGGAAATGTCCTCCACCAGCCGGTCGATGCGTGCCACCGCCAGCGCGAGCTTGGCCTTCGCCTTGGCCGCCACAGCCGCCTCCCCGCTGACCTTCTTCTCGGCCTCTAGGCCGCTGTGGCGGGTGGGCAGGGTGCGGGCCAGTGCCTGGCCCTGCAGGAAGGGGCTGCCCAGGAACAAGGACAGCACGGCCGGGCTAGCGGGCTCCGCAGTGGCAGCGGCAGCGGCCAGGGAAGGGGCATCGTCGTCGTCGAAGCAGCCGGAGTCAGAGGCATAGTCCTGGGCCAGCCCGTCCAGGTGCCGCAGGGACGGCAGCGGTTTCTTGGAGGTGGCGTCGGCCTCAGGCTCGGGCAGGCTCTGCTTCTCCAGGTGGCCGAGCGCCTGTGCCAGGTGCCGTGTGTCCAGCTCGGCCTCCAGCGCCCGCTGCTTGCGCACGTACAGGCTGGGCACGCAGGTGCCAGGGGAGACGGCCGTGGCCGCCGCCTGGTACTTGGCGGGCCGGTGGGCCAGCAGGTTGCGCAGTGCGGCGGCGCTGCCCATGGCGATCATCTTGTGCTTGGAGTGCACCAGGTTCCGCAGCATGCCCACGGCGCCCAGGTCCCACAGCAGCTCCTGGTCGCGCGGGCTGCGGGCGGAGAGGTTCCAGAGCGTGCCGCAGGCGTTGCTCACGATGGTCAGGCTGTGCGAGGTCAGGTGCTGCAGCAGCGTCTGCAGGCAGTTGTGGTCCCGAAGCACCTGCCTGCGGGCGGGCAAGGGGCCGTCAGGCGCTGGCTACCCGTCCCGCTCCGCACGCATGCCCGCCCTGCTGTACCAGGAACGGGCGGCCAGGCTTAGCTAACGAAAATGTAAAGCTGAGCCGGGCCCAGTGGCGAAAGCCTATCATCCTCGTACTTGGGAGACTGAGACAGGAGGCTCGCAGGTTCGAGGCCAGCCTCAGCAACTTAGTGAGATTCTCAACAACTTAGCGAGACCTTGTTTCAAAATAAAAAAAATAAAAAGGGTTGGGGGTTGTAGCTTTGAGGTAGAATGCCCCTGGCTTCAATCCCCAATATCAAATAAGTAAATAGTTATTTCAGTTATCTCTCTCTCTCTGTGTCTGTGTGTGTGTGTGTGTGTGTGTGTGTGTGTGTGTGTGTGAGATACTAGGGATTGAACCCATAGGTTCTCTACAAGCCAAATCCCATTTATTTATTTATTTATTTATTTATTTCCTTCCTTCCTTATTTTGGTACTGGGGATTGAACCCAGGGGCGTTCTACCTCCGAGCTACACCCCCCAACCCACTTTTTATTTTTTATTTATTTATTTTTTTGCGGTACCGGGGATTGAACGCAGGTGCGTTCTACCTCCGCGCTACACCCCCGGCCCTACTTTTTATACTTGATTTTGAAACCGGGTCTTACGAAGTTGCGGAGGGCCTCACTAAGTAGAGAGAGAGAGAGAGAGAGAGAGAGGAGAGAGAGAGGCAGGGAGAGAACTGAGGCTGGCCGCGAACCCGGATCCTCCGGTCTCCGCCTCCCAAAGTACTGGGATTACAAGCGTGCGCCACCACGCCCAGCCTCTTTTTATTTTTTATTTTGAAACAGGATCTCACTAAGTTGCTGAGGCTGGCCTCCAACCTGAGATCCTCCTGTCTCAGCCTCCTAAGTACTGGGATTACAATAGACATGCACCACCACACCCGGCTTTTATTAACTATTTAACCAGTAATATTTTTTAATTTAATAAATAAAATTTTTAATATAAACATATCCCATGCAATTTGGGGGATATACTTACCCTGACAAATGAGTCCCTGGGGATACATTGGGATGCCTGGTCACAGCACAGCAGGACCATTCCCAGGGGAGTGAGTCTTGTTCCCGGCCCCGACCCCCAATGTCCCCCTCCCTGTGCCCACACTGACCGATAGTCCTCGCGGGTGGCGATGAGGCTGGACACGTTGCGCAGGATGCCTCCGCCGCTCTCAATGACGGCCAAGGAGTTGCCCTGGCACCGGTAGGTGAGCGTGCTCACCAGAAAGCCCAGGGCTCCGTCTACCTGGCAGATGGCCGCCTTATTCTCCGTGCTGTGGGCCGACAGGTTCCACAGGGCGCTGAGCACACTCTTCAGGGTGGACTCCTGGGTGCAGGATGGGACGGGAGGGTCAGCAGTTGGTCACTCCAGGCCCACCTGAGGCTGGACTCCCTGCTCATCAGCAAGTTCGGCTTGATTTCCCCCTGAGACAGGGAACTCACCACTTGACGCCAGTGTCTCCCTGCCCCATGGCTTGCGCCCCACGGCCGTGGCTGGTCCCTCTACCCCCCCGGCTCCCCAGTGCCCACCTTGGAGGCCCGTAGGACGCACTCCATCAGGGCTGTCATGCTGCCGACCTCCCTCAGCACCTTCTTGCTGTTGATGTCGGCTCTCCAGGACAGGTTGCGTAGGATACTGGAGACCACCTGGGGTTGGGCGAGGCAGGGTGTGATGGGACCCCGGCCCTGGCTCCCCCAAAGGCAGCCCGTGCCCCCACCAACCCCAGAGAGCAGCAGGTGACAGAGACCGGAGGGGACAGCCTTGGCGGGATGGGGTAGCGCACCTAGCCCGCCCGTCATCCCCCGGGGACGCTCACCTGGTGGAGCTCCTCGCTCTCCGAGGCCAGCTGGGCCACAATGGCCTCCATGCAGCCCCGGCGGGCACACAGGGTGGCCTGTTGAGGGTGATACAGGACAGTCATGATGACAGCAGGTGGGGCAGGAGGGCAACCGCCCCTCCTCCTTCCAGCTCCACGCGCCACATCTCCAGCCCCAGCCCCTGAGCCTCAGCGCCACAGGGAGAGTTACCCGTGCTCAAGTAAAGAAACAGACTCAGCCGGGTGCAGACACCGGCTCCCCAGAGCCCAGAGACCCCACCCCACCACGAAAGCCACGGAGAGAGGCAGCAGCAGGGTGGCAGGGGAGTCACCAGCACAGCCCCTCCCCTCGCTGGCCTCAGTCTACCCATCTGGAAACTGGAAGCAACGAGCCCCTGCTGGGGGCCGCGTGCACCCCGCGCACCCACTGCCCCTCTCCCCGGGCACCTTGTTGGCGACGTCCCCGAAGGTGAGGTTGGTGAGGGTCATGCCGGCGTAGCGGCGCAGGGCGAGGTTGAGTGGGTCCCGAGTCATCTTGTGCATCTCGTAGTCCACCTGCAGGAGCTCCGCCACGGCCTGCAGCCCGCCTGTGGGGACCCGGAGGTTCCCGCTCTGGCCTCCCGGCCTCTGCCCATGCCATCCCCCCGGCCCAGCCCCAGCCCCAGCCCGAGGACAGCCCCGGCCCTCCTGACAGGCTGGCGTGGTCCCCGGAGCCCCGCTCCCTGCACACCTGCCTCTCTTCCAGTCCCAGCTCTGGTGGCTTGGCCTTGCACTAGCTGTCCCCTCTGCCTGGAACGCTGTCCCCGTCTCCCAGGGAAGATATCCCTCCCCGAGACCATGAGGCAGAGAGTGTGTCCCCAGCACAGAGCTCAGGCACTACCGACGGGCGACTGGCCACCCACACTTCTCCACTCGCTCATTTACAAAAGAGCAAATAGTTTCCAAAACATTTATGCTCCTTAATCTGGAAACCCCACTCCAGCGATCCCATTTTAAGGAAAGAAAATAATAACATGGAAAAAGCCTCTGCCCGAGCCCGGGTGTCAGTGTCGTTCCTGGCACTAACCTGAACACAACGGCTGGGGACTAGCCGCCCCACAGACCTACCAGACCAGAGGCTGCGTTCCCAGCGCCCTAAGCAGCACGCAACCATTTTGGTCTCAGGGCCCCTGAGTACTCTTTTTTTTTTTTTTTTTGCGGTACCGGGGATTGAACCCAGGGGCGTTCTACCTCTGCTACACCCCCGGCCCTATTTTTTATTCTTTATTTTGAAACCGGGTCTCACGAAGTTGCGGAGGGCCTCACTAAGTAGCTGAAGCTGGCCGCGAACCCGGATCCTCCGGTCTCCGCCTCCCAAGTACTGGGATTACAAGCGTGCGCCACCACGCCCGGCTCCTGAGTACTCTTAATCTTTTCTTTCGTTTTTGGTATTGGGAATCGAACCCAGGGACATTCTACCTTTGAGCTACACCCGCAGGACTTTTTATTTTTTAATTGTATATATGTATGTATGTATGTATGTATGTATGTGTAATACTGGGGATGGAACCCAGGGGCATCCTACCTCTGAGCTCCACCCTTAGCCCGTTTTTTTTTTTTTTTTTTTTTTTTGCAGTACCAGGGATTAAACCCAGGGGCATTCTATCTCCAAGCTACACCCCCGGCCCTATTTCTTTTCTTTCTTTTTTTTTTTTGTGGTACTGGGAATTGAACCCAGAGGCATTCTACCTCTGAGCTATACCCCCAGACCAATTTTATTTCTTATTTGGAAACAGGGTCTCACTAGGTTGCTGAGAGCTTCACTGAATTGCTGAGGCTGTCCTCGAACCTACGATCCTCCTCCCAAGAATTAGGATTACAAGTGTGCGCCACCATGCCCGGTTCCCAGCCCTATTTTTTATTCTTTATTTTGAAACAGGGTCTAAGTTGCGGAGGGCCTCACGGTCGCGAACCCAGATCCTCCAGTCTCAGCCTCCCAAGTACTGGGATTACAAGCGAGCGCCACCACGCCCGGCTCTTTTTTTTTTTTTTTTTTTTTTGGACTAGGGATTGAACCCAGGCACATCCTACCTCTGAGCTACACCCTCAGTCCTTTTTATTTTGAAACAAGGTCTCACTAAATTTCTGAGTGTCTCTCTAAATTGCTAATGCTGGCCTTGAACCTGCAAATATCCTGTCTCAGCCTCCCCCTGAGTATTTTTATATTGACAGAGAAGACATTGTAATGTCGCCAAAGCTAAAACAAAATTCAACCCCCCCACTGTGCCCCATGAGCACCCCCACACACATACTGTCCAAATCTACCTGACATTTTCAATTCTGTGCACTACGTTGAATCATTTATCTTTGCCCTTGGATTCTATCCACTCCCCTGTCCTGAACCCCATAATAATTCCCACTGAATGCCTGCTCTGGGCAGAATGAGGCCCGGAGGCCTTGGGCTACATGGGGAGGGCTGTGTGCAGCTCCTGGGGACAGAGACCCAGGAAGATTGTCCATTCACAGCAGGTACTGTGCGACCCCAGGGAGATTCTGTCCCTTGCTGCCCCACCCTAAGTGGCCAAACGCAGGTGATCCTGCTTCTGTCCCTCAGCAGCTGAGGTGTCAACATGGACAGCTGCGCCAGGGCTGGCGGAGGGCTCCCAGAGGATGAAAGGGGACGCTCACCTAGCTCGTTCATAGCTCGGCGGTATTCCTCATCAAAGGACAGCTTCATCACCGCACAGGTGGCCTGGCAGATTTGAGGCTCGATGGGGACAGGGGCTGTGGGCAAGGGAACAGGGTCAGAGTCCCTGTCCTGAGGAAATGGTCCCCAGGTGACACCTGAAGGTCTCCACCCCGTGCCATCTCCACTGCACAGGCAGGCCTGAATCCCATGAGCTTTGCAAACTGCTGTGTGCTGGGTGCTTCCAGAGCAGCGGGGTCCCTCTGCCCAACCTCTCCCAGACGCACTAGGGGTCACCTGCTTCGACCTGGCCTGTGAGGAACACCTGGCACTGAGCACTTATTTTGGGGGGGGATACTGGGGATTGAACCCAGGGGCCTTCTACCTCCCAACTATACTCATAGCCCTATTTTTATTTATTTGTTTTTATTTTTTGTGGTACTGGGGAGCAAACTCAGGGGCATTCTACTTCTGAGCTACACCCCCAGCCCTATTTTAGTTTTTTATTTTTGAAACAGGGTCTCACTAAGTTACAGAGGACCTCACTGAGTTGCTGAGGCTGACTGCGAACCTGCGATCCTCTTGTCTCAGCCTCCCAAGTGCTGGGATGACAGGCGTGCGCTACCACGCCGGCTTTTAGTTTTGATTTTGAAACAGGGTCTCGCTAAGTTACTGGTTCGAGGCTGGCCTTGAACCTTCAATCCTCTCTCAGACTCCCAAGTACTAGGATTACAGGTCTGTGCCACCACGCCCAGCTGTTTTGTTATGGGGGATTGAATCCAGACTACCTCTTAGCTACACCGTTGGCCATTTATTTATTTATTCATTCGTTTATTTATTGTGGTACTGGGGATTGAACAAAGGGTCATTCTGCTTCTGAGCTACACCTCCAGCCCTATTTTATTTATTTTGAAACAGGGTCTAAGTTGCAGAGGGTCTCACTAAATTAAGATCCTTCTGTTTTAGCCTTTCAAGTACTGGGATTACAGGTGTGCGCCCGCAACACTCAATACCTTTTTTTTTATTTAAATTTTTTTTCCCGCTGAACTGGGGACTGAACCCAGGGGCATTCTACCTCCGAACTACACCCCCAGCCCTATTTTTTTATTCTTTATTTTGAAACAGGGTCTCACTAAGTTGCGGAGGGCCTCACTAAGTAGCTGAGGCTGGCCGCGAACCCGGATCCTCCAGTCTCAGCCTCCCAAGTACTGGGATTACAAGCGTGCGCCACCACGCCCGGCTTCAATACCTTTTAACTGTGTCTTTGTCCCATATTAACTTTGCAATTAGCTGCAGAAAATAGGAATCTCAAAATTTGCGAGCACCTCCCGTGGGTTACCCTTCCAGTTCACCCGCTCAGTGACTTTCCTGGGGATATACCCAGCGCCAGGTGCCACCATGGGTACTTTCTGGGTATGCCTTTTCCAAAATATCCTAAGGCGCCCATAAAGCTTCAGCCAGAGCACCGTACAGGGAAGGTGGCCGCCGTGGTTACTGCCACGATGTCGCCGTGTCATGCGGAAACGGGGTCCCGCTGGGCTCACTCACCGCCGCCGGCGCCGCCTCCCTCGGGCCCGCCCTCGCGCGCCTGCAGCCAGTCCCAGCAGGTCTCGCAGTAGGCGCGAATCTGCTCCAGCACGTGCAGAACGCGCATCTCCTTGCGCGCCAGACCCTGGTCGGGCTGCGAGAAGACTATGTTGTGCAGCGCTGCGTTGGCGCGCATCCGAGCGTCCTTGGCGCCCGGCGCACCGGGGGTCCCCGTGCGACCCCCCGCCCCCGCCTCGGCGCCGTGGAGGATCTGCAGCAGCAACGGGAGGCAGCCCGAGCGGCGCATGGCCACGCAGCTCTCGGGCGAGCTGGACATAGCCAGCAGTGTGCGCGCCGTGTCCTCCTGGTCGCGCGTGGCCAGCATGGACAGCAGCCAGAAGACCACCTCCACCTGCGGGGCGGGGGAGCCGCACGGGAGGGTCATGGTCGGGACCCGCCCCCTCACCCGCCCTAACCAGACCACCCGCGCCCCTCCCACGTGGCTCCCCCAAAGAATCGAGTCCCGTGAACCCCAGCCCAGGGGAATCACTTGCTTGCCCCACCCGTGGTGGCCAAACACAAGCTGGGGTGTAGGTGAGGGACATCCACAGACATTGGGGAGATGCCCCAGGCCATGAGGGCCAATGCCCACCCCACTGGCCTCGTTGAGCAGTCCTACGGGTGGCCCCCACATCTGAAGGGCTAGACAGAGACGTCTAGAGTGACCCCCAACCTGAAGGCTGGCATCTCCCCACCTCGCCAGGCCCCCAGCCCAGGCGCTCCCCGTCTTGGTTCCAGGACAGCTGTCCCGCACGGGGGTGCGGGATGTACACACAGGGACGGGTCCACCTCCGGCCGGGGTGCTGGGTCCGTCTCGCCCCAACCCAACTGGCTGCCCCGCCCTCCACCTTGTTCTCTCCCTTCACCTTGCTGTTGCCAGGTTGAGGAGTGCCATCCTCAGGGTGGGTGGGGACCTCCGCGTCCGGTTCCTCCTCCACCGGCACCGGCTTCACTGCCAGCAGGGCCTGCAGGAAGAGCACCAGGCCTGAGGTCTCAGTCTGAAAGCACCCCACAAAGTACCCAGGCTGCTGATGCTGTCTGCCCCGCCCCCATGACGATGTGGGTGGGGTTGCAGACCGATTCCTGCGTCCTGGACAGGTGCTGGGCTTGTCACCACCCCTCCTAGTACCTGGGGCTCAGTTTGCTGCACTCGGTCCTGCGCCTCCAGCAGCTCCTTGTCAATCTGCTCCAGGCGCGAAGCACGAATCTGTGAGAAAGAAAAGAATGTGTTAAGCCAAGACCCCCTCCACACACACACACACACACACCACACACACACACACACACACACACACACACACACACACACACACACACACACACACACACACGTGGCTGACCCCGCCTCCGGCCCTGACTCCGCCTTCTCCCTGGCATGACCCCGCCCCCGGAGTTGGCTCCGCCTTCTTCCTGGTGTGATCCTCCCCCCACCCCGCTGGTATGACCCCGTCCTGGAGTTGACTCCGCCTTCTCCCGGGGATGACCCCGCCCCTGGATCTGACTCCGCCTCCTGTGCCAGATCCCGCTCTCAGAAAACTCTGCCCTCCGATTAGCTCTCCGGCATCAGACCCCGCCCACAATCATCTCTGCTCTCCCATTCGCCCACTGGTGGATGAGCCCGCCCCCTCCGGAGCCAGCGCCCGGCGTCGCACCTACCTGCGCACGCTGCACCATCTCGTCCGAGGTGCCGAAGCGCTCCTCCATCAGCGAGCGGATGTGCTGGGCCTCGAACTCCAGCTGCTGCCGGATCAGGTCCATCTGCATGGAGAACTGCTGGGAAGGGCGGGCGGGCTGCTGTGAGGGGCGCCCGGGCCAGGGCCCTCCCCGCCGCTCCCCTGCCCTGGGCGGGCGGGCACCCCAGCCCGCTCACCGTCTCCACGTGCGGCAGCTCGTCCAGGCGCTTGGACAGGCCCTGCAGCTGGGAGTAATACCAGAGCTTCTCCTTCTCCTCCTTCTCGATCTCGCTCAACAAGAAGCACCTGCGAGGGGGGCAGTTCGCGGGAGTGGGCTCGCAGAGGGAGCAGCCGCTGTATGTGGGGGTGTTTATTTTGATTGTATAATCACTTTTGGGGTGCTTAACCGTGTGCCAAGATTTTTTGTTGTTGTTGTTACTGGGGATTGAACCCAGAGGCATTCTACCTGCAAGCTACACCCCCAGCCAGATTTTATATCTTATTTGGAAACAGGGTCTCACTAGGTTGCTGAAAGCCTCGCTAAATTGTGGAGGCTGGCTTTGTTTTTTCCGTTTTTTGTTTTTGTTTTTGCAGTACCAGGGACTAAATCCAGGGGCATTCTACCTCCGGACTACACCCGCAGCCCGATTTTTATTCTTTATTTTGAAACAAGGTCTAAGTTGCAGAGGGCCTCACTAAATAGCTGAGGTTGGCCGTGAACCTGCAACCCTCCTGTGTCAGCCTCCAAGTCCTGGGATTACAAGTGTGCGCCACCACGCCCGGCTCCGAGGCTGGCTTTGAACCTGTGATCCTTGTCTCAGCTTCCCAAGTACTGGGATCACAAGCGTTATGTGCCAAGATTAACAGGACGCATGGCAGTGTCTCCCCCGTGGTGCCCGCAGCACAGAGGTGGGGGTGGGCCGCAGATAGTTGAAAGTAGGCAATCCCCCCTTTCCCGTAGTGGGGATTGAACCCAGGGGCGGTCTACCTCTGAGCTATACCCACAGCCCTTTTTATTTTTATTTTGAAACAGGATCTTGCTAAGTAGCCGAGGCTGGCCTCGAACCTGCGATCCTCCTGTCTCAGCCTCACAAGTAGTAGGATTACAGGCCGGCGCCACCACACCTGGCAGAAGGCAATTCTGAGGGGCTGATCAGACTCTAATACCTTTCCAATGCTTGCTAATCTCCCTCCGGTTTACACAGAGCAGGCTTCAGGCTCAGGGTGCCCCAGATTCAACACAGTCCCCTCTTCACAACCCTAGCCCAATTTTACAGACCAGAAGTCTGAGGCTGAGAGGGGTTAGGGAACTTGGTTGAGGTCACACAGCAGAATACAGAATTAACTCCACGTTGCTCTGATATCACGCCTCCTGACCTCACACAACCCAGCCCAGCTGCACCAGGTCCCAGACCCTGCCTCCTCCTGCTGGCCAGGGTCCCAGATTTCTTGGGCTGTGTCCCTCTTTCTACAAAGACTGCCTTGAGCCCCTCTGGCCTGATTCTGAGCCTGGGTATTGGACACAGTCCTGTCCCCAGTGACGCCTGCCTGTCGGGGACCCCTGGGGACATCTCCCAGGAGTCTTTCCCTCTGCCAGGAATGCCCCCCATTCTTTGTCCACCAGCTGAGGTCAAGCAGGCTGGAGGAGTCAGACAGGGGGTGGGGCTGGCTCAGTGGGCGGGGTCATATCACCGTGGGAGAATCAGGGCCTTGGCCGCTGTGGGCGGAGCTATGAGGGGACAGCCAGGGTCCTGTTCCCATGGCCTCTCACCGTTCTCGGTCCAGTTCCTCCAGCAGCCGGATGGTGGCCCGGCTCAGCTCTCCGAAACTGTCCTTGGAGGGCCCTGAGCCATGGACTGGGCTTTCCTCGGGGGTCCGGGTGGTGGGCTCAGGGCCTAGGGCGGGTGGCTGGAACTTGAGGTTGTACAAGCTGGCGATGTCCATTTGGAGAGCTGGATGGGCGGGAGGGCAAAGGCAGGTCAGGGCCCCTGCCTGACCCTCACGGTCCCCCGCTGCCTCAAGGGTGAGCCCCAGGCGCCCCTCACCTTTCAGTTGCTCCAGCACCTCGGTCTGCCCTGACGACACCAGCACCCGGGCCTCCTGCTCCAGCTTGCCCTGTAAGTGCTTCAAGACCTCCTGTGGGCAGGACACAGAGCCTTGGGCATCTCGGGAGACTGCCTGCGAGATGCCCAGAGCCCTGCCCGCCCTCCCCTGTGGCCCAGCCCATGTCTTCCCCCCAGCCCCCCAGCCCCCACCTTCATGCCCGAGGTCTCCGTCTCCAACTTGGACAGATGACTTGAGTTGTCTCGAAGCTCCTGCCTCAGGTGACTGTTCTCGGCCTTCAAGGCCTCCACCTGCCGCACCAGCTGCTCGTAGGACGCCACCGAGCTCGTCATCTTCAACTCCTGCAGCGCCTGGGGCCCCAGGGTCAGAGGGTTCAGTCCAGGGTCTGGGCGGGGAGCCGATGGCCCACAGACAGCCCTGGAACTAAGCCCCAGCCCTCCCATCCTGGGGGGTGGGTCCCAGGCAGGAGTGGCTGGCGTGGACCACTACAGACAGGGTCCGGGGAATCTGGCGGACAGACGGCGAGGCAGATGGAGTGACAGACATGCATAGTGACAACAGGAATGAGAGGGACAGGGCCACTGATGGGTGTTCAGACACAGAGAACGCCTGACTGGCAGGTGGGCAGGCACGCCCCTTGCTGCCAGACTCCTGGGTGCGGACAGCCAGGTAGATAGAGGTAGACCGCTGAGACTCTGACAGTTCAAACCAACACATGGACCAGCGAGCCTAGGCCACCAGGCTCACAGACACAGCCAGAGAGGGCGACAGACAGACAGGCCCCTCCCCTGCTGAACTGCAACCTGCCCAGAGGCCGATGGCCAGCGAGGCCAGGTGCACAGACCTCCGGCTGGCCCAGCTGCCCTAGAACCCCATGAAGGCCAATGAGCAATGCCTAAGAAAGCCACGGGCAGCTGCACACCTGCGATCCTAGTACTTGGGAGGCTGAGACAAGAGGATCACAGGTTCGAAGCCAGCCTTACCAACTTAGCAAGACCCTCAGCAATTTAGAAAGACTCTGTTTCAAAATAAAAAATAAAAAGGGCTGGGGGGGGTCTAGCTGGGAGGTAAAATGCTCCTGGTTCAATCCCCCAAATCAAATAATAATAAAAATTAAAATAAAAATAAAGTCACGGGCAGATGGTGGCAGGGGAGCCCTTTGCAGCCAGAGAGCAGGACGGATGGATCCAAGCCCACCATGACCACCCCAGGGGTCTGGGGCCTGGGTCCCCTGCAGCCCCACGCCCTCCTCCATCAGTGCCTGTGTGCAGGGAAGCTACCTTCATGGCCCGGCACAGTCCGGTCGGCCCTCAGCTGGCCCCCACTGGTCCCGGTGCCCCCTGCCCATCCCCCGGTTCTGCCACAGCCGCTGCTCCTTTGTGCCTCGGGCTGTCTTCCTCGCTCTGGTCCAGCCTCCTCCCTCGGCCCAGCCTGCCAGTGCCTCCTCCCTCGGCCTGGCCCCGCCGCCAGAGCTGTCCCACTCCCCCCAGCGATCCCCGTCCCTCTTTGTTCCTTCCCACGGCGGCGCTCGCCGCCTCCCTCCGCCTTTGTCTGAGGCGCACCAATGGCAGCTCAGCCCTTCTGCCACCCCTTCCTCGGGAGCCCCCTCCCCCTGCCAGCCTAAGCCCCCCCAAAATCAGCCCTGCCCACTGGGGGACACCTGCTCCTTCCCTCCCCCACCGAGCCATACATGCATTTGCTCAGTCGCTCATATTCTCCTCCTCCGACCCCAGAACCCCCCACACCCATGCTGATGTCACCGAGGGGCCTCGAGGGACTCAGCCCCAGGTGGGGGGATGGGGTCAGGCCACCCGACCTTCCCGGAGGACCTACTGTGTACCTGGCCATGTCCTCTGACTTCCCCCTTGTCATGGTCCTAAGCCTCGGGGACCATCATTAGGCTGTTCCCCCAGGGGGAAACTGAGGTCCAGGGGGACACAGGCCTGGTGAGGCGTGACTGGAACCCAGACCCTGTTCCTGGAGGGGCTAAGAAGACCCAGCCCTCGCCAGGCATCTGTCTGCCCATCCGAGGAGTGGGGGAACACTGCCCGCCCACCCGCCCGTCTCCCATTCAGAAGGAATGGCAGACAGCCCGGGGACGAGAACCTTCGCCCCATACTAATCAAGCCGGAGGCTCAGCAGGGGTCTAAGCTGTGGATCAGGTCCAGGGTCGGGGCCATACGCAGCAAGATCCTGGGGTCTGGCTCCAGTCCTGAGAGCTGGCCGAGGCCACCGCGCTGTGCACAGCCAGGTGGAAGTGGATGAAGGGCGACGCCCCCCATCTCTTCCCTTTTGCGCACCCAGACCTCCTGACCCCGGATGCCATGCCCCCCCATCTCTTCCCTTTTGTGCACCCAGACCTCCTGACCCCGGATGCCATGCCCCCCTCCGTGTGGCTCAAATGGCCCAGGTCGCGCCCCAGACACCTTCATTCTGCCCACTTACAGTGGGCACCCCTGTGTCCTCATCAGGCTGAGCCTGGGAGTGGGGCTCCCCCTCACTTAGCAGGGCTCTGCCCCGCTGGACCCTCCTGGCCCTCTCACTCCCGCCAGCCTCTTCCTGGCCTCCCACAATCCACTCCTCCTGTGCAGCCACAGGGAGCCGTGTCAGATACCTCCCATGGCTACCCAGTGCCCCCACCATACACCATACGACCTGGCTCCTCTGCATACGTGGACCCACAGGACATGCAGCTCCCTTCCGTCAGGCCTTTGCATCTGCAGATCCCCCACCTGGGGCACTTTTCCTAACTCTGCCATTCTGCACTACAACTTCCTCCAGGAAGCCCTCCTGCCTGCCTCTCACCCCTAGGTTTCACCAGTGACCTCCTTGGGGCCTCCCAGAGAAACCAACGAGGAAGCACAATGACTGGTGTAGATCTGATTGAGTGCGGGTGTCGACATGTAGGACAGAGCAGCACAAGTGGCCCTTCAGGCCCAAAGGGGCCCATCTCATTCCTTTAACCCAAACCCCCTCTGTAGACTTGCCCAGAGAGGTACAGCAAGCTCCCCAAGGCACACAGCAGCCTGCCCAGACTCTCACCCATTACTTGCCTCCCCTCCCCTCCCCTCATCCCCGGGAGATCCGAGCATTGAACCCCGCCAGTGGGTGTGTGCACCGGACCAGCTGTGGCGACAGACGCCCACCTCACTGGGACTCAGTTTCTTCTCCAGCTCCCACTCTGGACTAGCAGAGGTTTGAGTCTGCGTGGAAGGGGGAGGCTAGAGATGGAGATGGAGACCCCAAGGGAAGGTGGGGGTCGCCACCCCGCCCTCCACCTGGGGAGCAGGGACCCGCTTACTTGCAACTGGGCTGGCTGGGGTCCCCGGGGCCTGGGGCCTCCTCCCTTCAAGCAGCTCCGCAGGCCCCGCCGGAAATTCCGGCCCGGGTGGCCACGGGGGCCCGGGTTCCGGGGCTCCGGGATGTCAGCGGCGCGGGCAGGGGGCTCCTGGGCGGACAAAGCCCAATTCGGGCCTGGCCAGGCGGCGCCGCGACTCCGGGCGCTGGGCGAGACCACCGCGAGCGGGGGAGGATGCGGGATGCGGGATGCAGGTGCGGCGGCCAATGGCGGCGCAGGAAGACGGACTGGTGCCATGGCAACAGCCAATGGAGGCTCGGGGCGGGGACTGCTTGCTGCCGCGGGGCGTCAGGCCTCTACTTGGGCTCAGGGGCTGTGTGTGCGGGGAGGGGGGTGTAGGTGACCCCCTCCCAAGGGAAGGGGACATCTCAAGGACCAGGACCCCATGTCCCCCACCCCACTGCAAGGTGAAAAGATCTCTCAAACCTCCCACTGCTGGATTCACAGAATTTGAGTAAAACACCAAATCTTCGGTATTACATCAGAATCTTGGTGTGTGTTGGGGGGGTAGAGTTTCCCAGGGCAGGAGCAGCGGCCAGGCCAGCCCCCTCCCCAGCATCTAGCCCAGCCATGTGCGGAGGTGGCAGGGCAGGGTGGGGGAGGGCAGGCACGCCGGGAAACGCCTGGGGACCCTGCCCCATTTCTGTCATCTTCTGCGACTGTCCCTCCTCAAATCTAATCTCTCTCTCTCTCTCTCTCTCGCTGCTTTTCTGTCTTCCTCTCAGTCCATGTCTCTGCTCCTCCTCCCACATTTAACTCACCCTCACAGACACAAGCTAGAGAGGGAAGGGCTGGGGTCCCCGGAGCCTGTCCCCAGCTACCCGTGAGCCTTGATGGGTCCCCGGAGGCCACTTGAGGGTTTAACTCCCAGAGCCAAACCTGCGGCTCCCATGCAGTCCCTCCTACTGCCAGTGCTTGTCACAGAACTAAAAGGGGATGATGGGAGACAGCAGATGTGGGTTCGGGGCCTGCCTCTGTCTTAGTCCTGCCCCAGGGGACCTCTTGCTCCTCAGTTTTCTCCTCTGTAAAATTGCAAGGGATCCGCAGGGCGCCGGGGGAACCATGCCGTTTCCTGTTGGGTCTGAAGCCTTCAGTGCCCTGCTCTGGGCCAGCAATGGCAGGGGCTGGGGAGACCCAGGTGCAGCTGTGCTGGAGCCTCAGCTGGACACAGCTGCCCCAGCTTGTTGGGTTTGGGGAGGGCATGCGCTGGGCACTGGGGCCCTTGCTGCAGGCTGGGAAGACTGACCCAGAAGGGGATGTGGGTGCAGGAGTTGGCCAGGTAGTCGGAAGGGGAAAGGCTCCAGGCTGGTGAAGCATCTGCACCCATCCCAGGGCTGGTGGGCATCTGGTGGAGCCACGGAGGGGAGAGGCGATGGGGCTTGACTAGGGCAAGCCATAAAGGGTGGGGGCAGGGACAGCCTCTCTGGGGGACTCGGGGAGCCCAGGTCAGAGCTGGACAAGGCTGACACTGGGTGGGGGTACAGAGCCCAGGACCCTGGCCTCAACTCCACCTCCATCTTCCTTGTGTGTCCTTGGCATGGCTCCCTCAGGCCTCTGTTTCTGGTTTTGTTCTCTGGGGGGGGGTGGATCAAATAATCCCTGACACCCCCCCACCAATACAACTAAGTCCCACCTCCCCTGCCCAGTCTCAGATGTCACAGAGCCTCAGGATGCTCTCATGCAGGGGATGGGGGTCCAATGGCTAGTCCCATCCTGTTACACATGGCAAAACCGAGGCTGGCAGGAAGCACACTGGTAGAGTTCATGCAAGGCTGGGCCTCCCTCCCTCCCCCTCTGGGTGTGACCAGGGCTTGGAAGCTGATGGTCTTCAGGCTGGAGGAATATGGGGGCTGAGACCCGCAAAATGCTCTTGGCCCCCCAATCGGGTGTATGTGGTATTGGGGATTGAACCCAGGGGCATTTTGCCTCTGAGTTACACACCAGCCCTATTTTATTTTATTTGCAGTATAGGGGATTGAACCCAGGGATATTCTACCTTTAAGCTACAACCCCCAGCCCTGTTTTATTTTTATTTTTTGTGGTACTGGGGATTGAACCCAGAGGTATTCTACCTCCAAGCTACACCCCCAACCCAATTTTTTATTTCTTATTTTTTTCTTTTTTTTGCGGTACCAGGGATTGAGCCCAGGGGCATTCTACCTCCGGGCTACACCCCCAGCCCTATTTTTATTATTTATTTTGAAACAGGGTCTCACTAAGTTGCAGAGGGCCTCACTAAGTAGCTGAAGCTGGCCGCGAACCTGCGATCCTCCTGTCTCAGCCTCCCAAGTACTGGGATTACAAGCATGCGCCACCACACCTGGCTCTATTTCTTATTTTGAAACAGGGTCTAAGTTGCTATGGGCCTCACTAAATTGCTGAGTCTGGCCTTGAACCTGGGATCCTCCTGTCTTAGCCTCTCAAGTACTGGGATTACAGCCATGTGCCACCACGCCTGGCTTGCTTATTTATTTATTTATTTATTTATTTATTTTTGTGGTACTGGGGATTGAACCCAGAGGCATTCTACTTCTGAGCCACACCCACAGTCCTATTTTCTTTTTTATTTTGAAACACGGTCTCTTTAGATTGCTGAGAGTCTTGCTACATTGCTGAGGCTGTCCTCAAACCTGCAATCCTCCTATCTCAGCCTCCCAAGTACTGGGAGACATGCGTCACCATGCCCAGTTCCAGCTTATTTATATTTTTTTGTTTTGTTTTGTTTTGTTTTTGCGGTACCCAGGATTAAACCCAGGGGCGTTCTACCTCCGCGCTACACCCCCGGCCCTATTTTTTATACTTTATTTTGAAACCGGGTCTCACGAAGTTGCAGAGGGCCTCACTAAGTAGAGAGAGAGAGACAGGGAGAGAGAGAGAGAGAGAGAGACAGAGACAGAGAGAGAGAGAGAGGGAGACAGGGAGAGAGAGGGAGAGAGAGAGGGAGAGCTAAGGCTGGCCGCGAACCCGGATCCTCCGGTCTCCGCCTCCCAAAGTACTGGGATTACAAGTGTGCACCACCACGCCCGGCTTATTTATAATTTTGAAACAGGGTCTCACTAAGTTGCTGAGAGCTTCCCTAAGTTGCTGTGGCTGGCCTCAAACCTGAAATCCTCCTGTCTCAGCCTCACAGGGACTGGGATTACAGGTGTGCACCACCATGCCCGGATTGGTCCCAAATCTTTAGATCCTCACCAATTCTTGACCCACAGCCAGGCTCAGGCATCACTGGACACTTTAGGACCACCACAAAATCTCAGGAACTCCCACAATCCTTAAGGACTCCAGGCCCAACTTCCAGGGGATGAGAGAGCACCCCCATGCCCCCCAGGTGGTAGAGTGCTAAATCCTTCCCGGGCTCTCTCCCTGGGACCCACCAAGCCCGCTACTGCTGCCCATTTGGGGGGAAGTTTTGTCAGTTAACTGGCTTCTCGACACCTAACCTGGAACCCCAGCCCCAGCCCCAGCCTGGGACATTGTAAGGGTCACTCTCGGAGTGTCATTGACCTCCTAAATCTGACCTCAGACAGTCTCTGTCCCCTTGGTGCCCCTCCTGTACCCTCTGTGCCAGGGACTGGGGCCGCCCCCACTCGGTGCTGCGTGAGACACCAGGTCATCACGCAGGCACAGGGACAGCCGCGGGCTGGGTGATGTGGCAGGGCCTTGATGGGTGGAGAGAGGCTGCCACTGGAGGGGGTAGACCGGTCCAGCCGCATCCTGAAGCCCGGTTACGATGCTGGGCCTCAGTTTCCCCCGTGGCTAGCGCAAGGACGCACAGCCCCGTCAGTACCGCGGACAGCTCCCTGGACCCCGAGCGGAGTTCTCGGTCCGCACTCTGGCCTGCGCCAAAGCTGCGGCTTTGCTGGAGGTGACCTTGGACTCTTCGCTGCACCCCCAGCCTCAGTTTCCCCTTAGGTGGGGGATGTTATTCCGCAGGACTCAGAACAGCCTCGGAGGCCGGCGAATTGTTCGGGCCAGGTGGGATAGATATTATGAATGTCAGCCTTGGCAAACATCGAAGTGGGTCCTAGTTCGGAGCCCAGAGGGGAAACTGAGGACTAGAGAGGTGCAGGGCGTGGCCCAGTCCCTCCACCCTGTGCGGGGCGGAGCCCCGCGCGGAGTGTCACCCCCACAGCCCCCCACCTCCCGACGGGTCGGTCTCCGCGTCCGCGCAACGGGGAGGGGTCCGAGGGTCTTCCCTAGAGACCAAGGGCTGGGCCCGCAAGGCCTGCGCTTGCGCAGACCCAAAGTGGGGGTTCGCTGCAGCGCAGAGGAGGGGCTTCCAGCCCCGAGAACATCCGCGGAGTTTCCCTAGCAACCGTCTCCAGGGCGACTGCGCAAGACCCCCGACCCATCAAGTCCGGGTGGGCTAGCCCGTGCGCCCTCAGCCGCCGGGACTGCAGTTTGCGCCGTCCCGACCCCACCCTGTCCGCGTCCGGGGCAGGACCCTCGTCCCCGGCCAGGACCCCCGCGCCCTACCTGGTCCCCGAAGAAGGCCGAGTGCAGCAGGCTTAGGAGCCCCAGGAGCCCCATGGAGCCGCGGCCGCCTCGGACAGCGCGCAGCCACCCCTCGGCCAGGGTGGGGGCGGGGGCGGGGCCGGGACGCCTTGCGCCTGCGCGGAGGCAGGGCCCGGGAGGGGTCACTCCACGGGGCCAGGGCGGGGCTCCTCCCGGAAGGCGACGAATGAGGGGGGGTCCCGCGGGACCTGGGGGGCCCTCGTGGGGGTGGGATGGCATGAGATCCTGATGAAAGATGGGGGCACGAAGAGCCAAGTGGGCTGAGGGGCAGGGCTCCGTTGGGGTTGGGGAACCCTAAAGAGTTGGGAAGGGTCTGGTGCAGGCCTGGGGGCCACACCTCGATGGGGAGTCTGGAGGGTCGGGGAGCAGGGTCCCCACAGCCAGTAGAGTTCTTGGAGGGGCAGAGGGAGGTGCCTCCCTGCGGCTGTGGTCCTCTGGAACCCACCCTGGCCCTGGCCCGGAGCTCAAGCTTATCAGTCACTCAACAAACACTTGCTGCGCTTCACCTGCTTGCCAGGCTGGGAGCCAGGCGCTGGCCATGGAGGTAGCCCGCTGTATGGGGGTGACACTGTAGGTAAACATTCGGTCATTTAAACATTTATTAAGCACCTGCTGTGTGCTGGTCCCTGTACAGTGAACGAAACAGTCAAGACCGCCGCCTTTGGGAAGCTGCCAATAAACAAAGGACAATATCTTGACTAAGTGGTGAGCGTCCAGGGCGTGGCCGGTGTCGGGCTCAGCGTTCAGGCAGAAGGAACATCCAGAGCATTGGTGGGAGGTGGGAAATGAGGGAGGGGAGGGACCGGGCTGGTCTTGCAGGGCCCTGGGGGAGTGTGTGTGTGTGGGAAGTTGGGTTTTATTATCATCATCGTAGGCAGTGCTGAGGATGGAATCCTGGGCCTTCCGCATGCTAAGCAGGCACTCTACCACTGAGCACATACACCCTCAGTCCAGAACTTGGGTTTTGAATCTAGGAAGGTAGGAGCGCTGGAGGGCTGTGGATACAGCCTGACTGGGTGCTCATGGCGCCCTCTGGCGGCTGCAGGGAGAACAGAGCGAGGACAGCGCCAGGAGACGAGGACTGGAACAACTGCGCAAGCGCAGGGGCAAAAGGTGGGGATGACTGTTAGGGAAGGATGCTGGGGATGGATGCAGGGAAAGGAAGATGGGAGAGCTGGGCGTGGTAGCGCACCCTTGTAATCCCAGTACTTGGGAGGCTGAGACAGGAGGACTACAGGTTCGCGGCCAGCCTCAGTAATTTAGTGAGACTTTAAAAAAAAAATTAGAAAAGGGCTGGGGTGTAGCTCAGAGGTAGAACGCCTCTGGGCTAACCCAGTACCAGCCGGGCGTGGTGGCACACGTTTGTAATCCCAGTACTTGGGAGGCTGAGACCGGAGGATCCAGGTTCGCGGCCAGCCTCAGCTACTTAGTGAGGCCCTCCGCAACTTAGTGAGACCCTGTTTCAAAATAAAGAATAAAAAAATAGGGCTGGGGGTGTAAGCCCGGAGGTAGAATGCCCCTGGGTTCAATCCCCAGTACCGCAAAAAGAAAAAGAAAAGAAAGGAAGATGGGAGGAAGGGAACTGTGGAGAGAGTGTCATTCTGAGTCATGCTAAGTCCTAGAAAAGCAAAGTGACCAGATAAGAAAGGGGGTGCTGCCTGAGCAGGGACCACAAGGTCAGGCCTCTGCAAGCAGGAGCTGATGGGGAGCCCTGCAATGTGCTGGTTCGGATGGCACAAGCCAGGAATCTGAGGAGCAGGAGATGGGCTTGGAGAGAGGCGGGCAGGCAGGACCCCAGGGCCATGTAGAGCTCAGGTGCATGAAGTCAAGGGGATTTTAAATTGACGTCTTGTGCTGGGTGTGATGGTGCATGCCTGTAATCCCAGTACTTGGGAGGCTGAGACAGGAGGATCACAGGTTTGCAGCCAGTTCAATCTCCAGTACCACCCCCGCTCCCAAATGTTTTGTTTTTGTGGTGCTGGAGATTTTATTTTTGAAACAGGGCCCAAGTTGCTGAGGCTGGCCACAAACCTGCTACCTTCCAGGCTCAGTCTCTCATTTGGGATTACAGGGCAGGCTAAAATTTTTATTTGGTGCTGGGGATTGAACCCAGGGGCATTCTGTCTCTGAGCTACACCCCCAGACCTAATTTATTTTTGATTTTGAAACAAAGTCTCACTAAATTGCAGAGGGCCTAAGATACTGAGGATGGCCACGAACCCACTAGCCTCCTGCCTCAGCCTCCCAAATACCGGGATTACAAGTGTGTGCCACCACGCATGGCTAAATTATTTTTTTTTTCGGATTGAACCTAGGGGCATTCTACCTCCGAGCTACACCCCCAGCCCTATTTTTTATACTTTATTTTGAAACTGTGTCTCAGGAGGTTGCAGAGGGCCTCACTAAGTAGCTGAGGCTGGCCGCGAACCCCAATCCTCCGGTCTCAGCCTCCCAACTACTGGGATTACAAGCGTGCGCCACCACGCCCAGCTCTAAATTATCTTAAATTGATGTCTAGGCAGGAGACAGTGGGACCCTGCCAGGTAGAATGGAGGTGGGAGAAATGGCTAGACCCCAGGCAGGGTCTTAAAGACGGGAGGTGCTGAGACCTGGGACCCATAGAGAACAGCTGTCTGTTATTGGGGATGGGGCTTGCAGGTTTAGGGGACACCGACTCCGGCTCTGCATGTGAATGTTACTCCTCCCTGGCAGGAGCCCAGGCAAGTTGGATCAGAGAACAGTTACCAATGTGGCCAAAGGCCCCCTTGTGACCCAAAGGCCACAGCTCCCCCCCCAGGATACCTCAAAGCACCCCTGGAGGCTGGCATGAGCTGACCCCAGCCCCAACATGGCGCCTTCACGTGGCGGGCCTGGCATACACTAAGAGCCCTGCCACTGAGCTGCACCGCCAGCCCGTGCTTCTTGCTTTTATCACCACCCCTCCTGTCTGATCTGTTGGAAAGTAACAACCACTGACCCCCGCAGGAGTGGACACGGGACGGGAGGCAGGCAAGACCTAACAGGCGAATCTGTAGTGACAAGACTTCAGTGGATATTCTTGGTGGTTTGGGCTGGACAGCATCTACCCACACAATGTAAAGCACCATCAACACAACAGCGGGCACAGCTTCATGGCAGTAAAATTTTATTTGCAGGCAAAAAAAAAAAAAAACTTATTTAAAAGCAAGCAGAGGGTCCTTTGAACTGGAAGCCCGCATTTGGCCTAGTGCCGTTCCACTGGCCTGGGGGGGGGCTGGTCCACAGATTTGTTCCCAACTTGCTGCCCCCACCCCCTAGATGAGCCCCACAAGCAGCCCTGTCTACACATGCACACAGGCCTTTTATTCCAATAGGTGGGTCTGGGGGCTCAAGACTAAAAACTGGCTTCCAGGGCAGGGGTGTAGCTCAGTGCTCATGTGCGTGCCTACCATGTGCACACCAGGGCCCTGGGCTGGATCACCAGCTCTGCAAAATTAAAAAGCTTTCCAGAAAAACCCACACGTCGGAACTGGGCCTCTATTACCTACTGTGCTCTTCTGATGTGAAAAATGACTGCTGTCCTTTCCTAATTTTTAAACAGGCTGAGGCTGTTTTTGAACCTGTGATCCTCCTGCCTCATCCTCCCAAGTATGGGGATTACAGACCTGTACCACAGCACCTGGATCTGGATTTCTTTAAAATGAACTGGCTAAGCAGGGAGTGGTGGCACATGCTTGCAATCCCAGTACTTGGGAGGCTGAGACTCAAGGATTGCAGGTGCAAGACACCATTTCAAAATAAATAAAAAATAAAAAGGGCTGGGGGTGTAGCTCACAAGGTAGAATACACCTGACTTCAATCCCCAGTACCACCCACCCACCCACAAACAAGCTAAGAGGGCATGGTGGCACACTCCTGTAATTCCAGTACTTGGGGTGAGACAAGGGGATCCCAGGTTCAAGGCCAGCCTCAGCAACTCAGAGCCTTTCTCAAAATAAATAAAGCCAGGAATGTAGCTCGGAGGTAAATGACCCTGGGTTCAACCTCCAGTACAAAACCAAAACAAGCTAATTTCACATGCAAAGGAGATTAAGATGACCCCTCCACATGCCCCTCCCTTCCTTCTTCTGGGAAATGCCTGCACACGTTTCTATTTGCTCCCACAGAAGTAATTCTAGCCACCAGCGAGATACCTTGGCTGGCAGCTGTAACTCGCCCAGTTAGGTTCAGGGGAGCTCAAGACAGCATTTTCATTTGTCTGTGATACTGGGGATTGAACCCAGGGGCGTTCTACCTCCGCGCTACACCCCCGGCCCTATTTTTTATCCTTTATTTTGAAACCGGGTTTCACGAAGTTGCGGAGGGCCTCACTAATTAGCTGAGGCTGGCCACGAACACGGATCCTCCAGTCTCTGCCTCCCAAGTACTGGGATTACAAGCATAAACCACCACGCCCCCCCCTTTTTATTTTGAAAGTCTTGCTGCCGGGCGTGGTGGCACTCACTTGTAATCCCAGTACTTGGAAGGCTGAGACAGGAGGATTGCAGGTTTGCGGCCAGCCTCAAACTACTTAGTGAGACCCTGTTTCCAAATAAAAAATAAAATAGGGCTGGGGGTGCAGCTTAAGAGGTAGAATGGCCCTGGGTTCAGCCCCCAGTTCTGGGGGAAAAAAAAAAAAAAAAAGCAACCAGGCTGGGTGTGGTGGTACAAGCCTATAATCCCAGCATTTTGAAGGCTGAGCCAGGAGGATCACAGGTTGAGGCCAGATTCAGCAATTTAGCAAAACCCTTTTTCAAAATTAAAGGGTCTTAGAGGAAGAATGCCGAGTTCAATCCAGCACCCCAGACACAGCTGGGGGTGTTGCTCAGAGGCAGAATGCCTCAAGACTCAATCCCCAGTACCATACAACACACAAAATCAGGGTCTGCCGGAGGCCAGGGCCTGGCTACCTCTGGCCACCATGACTGCTCTGCGGGACAACTGCTAGCCACCAAGACCAATGCTTCCGTCCCGCTCTCCCACCTTCCATTTGCTTAGGGCAAACCCAGCGTGTCCGCAGCTTTCTACACTGTCTGCCTGGGTGCCCACAGCTGCCCCAGCCTAAAGGCACCGCCGCTCTACCCAGCATGCTGTGGGCCAGTGCCTCCCCTCACGAAGGGGACAATCCCGACATGGATAAGCTGGGGGAGCATGCCACCCAATGGACACCCTGGTCTGACATGGGCCACCAGCGGCCAGGGCAATGGGGCTGGCTACTGGAGCTGGCTGGGGGCACAGGAGACTGGGTGGGAAGGGCTGGGGTCATGAAAGGGCTCCTGTTCACTCTGGTGTTCTGCCATGAATCCCCCAGAGCAGAAGGCTTGCGGCGGCCACCGCGCTGAACCTAGGAGTTGCTGCATTGGCGGCTGAACCAGCTACATGCCGTAGCTGCCCACACAAAGAGGGCCAAGGGACTAAACTTGATCCTGGGCTCAGGTGTGCCCAGAGGCCAGGTCACCCACTGGGCCCCGCCAAGCAGCACCACTGCCCTTGAGTGGCGGGATCCCTGAAGAGCGGGTGGCAAGGTTAGCCAAGCTGAGATGGCTGTCAGGAGCAGGCCCAGGAAACCAGAGGGCACACCCCGCACACTCACCCAGTCTGTCAACCTGAGCCCCATCACGCTGTGATCTGCCCAGGCCCCCCCGGAGCCCCAGGCGCTTGGAGGGACAGGCGGCACTCAGGACCAGAGTCATGTGTCCTTTTATTGTCCAGGCAGGCTACTTGAGGGGGATGAAGCGGGAGGAGTGGGTGGCCCCGATGCCAGGCCGGCCGTGCTTCACCGGCTTGTAGGTGATGGAGAACTCGCCCAGGTAGTGGCCGATCATCTCAGGCTGCAGAGGCCAAGAACAAGGCTGGGAGTCAGGGGGCCACGGGTAAACAGTAACCCAGCCACCCCGGCCCAGCGCACACCACACACACCTTAATCTCCACCTGGTTGAAGGCCTTGCCATTGTAGACACCAACCATGCTGCCCACCATCTCCGGCAGGATGATCATGTCCCGCAGATGGGTCTTCACCACCTCTGGCTTCTCCATGGGCGGTGCCTCTTTCTTGGCTTTGCGCAGGCGCTTTAGCAGCGAGTGCTGCTTCC
Source organism: Glis glis (assembly GCA_004027185.1). Taxonomy (NCBI): domain Eukaryota; kingdom Metazoa; phylum Chordata; class Mammalia; order Rodentia; family Gliridae; genus Glis; species Glis glis. The sequence goes on along the minus strand of PVJS01003762.1, from coordinate 21,247 downwards.
GCCGCAGCCCACGGTTCAGCCTTCGTCGCTGGCGTGCACTGTAGAGCTGCATCAGCTGCTCACTGGGGGCAGAGGAGGGGGGACAGTATGGGTGAAGAAGCGGACCTTCTGCAAGTTCACCTACCACGACCTCCAGAACCACACACAAACCCCTCCCCACAGGGAGGGCACACAACCACAGCGAACCCCCAACACCTCTGCTCCCTATGACATGCTTCACAACGAGCAGGCCTGGGTCAGGGTCACAGGGACACCCCCGACAATTACTGCAGGTCAACCCCTCAAATTCATGAGCAAGTGCTTGGCTCAGAGGCAGAATGCCTCAGGACTCAATCCCCAGTACCATACAACACACAAAATCAGAGCAAGTGCTTGGCACTCAGGATGCCCTGACCTGCTGTTGCAAACCCCCAAGAAGCTATCTCCTCTGCCAGCCTTCCTTCCCATCATCCAGGTGCCTGAACCACGTGCCCACCTTCACCCACAGCAGGTTTCAAAACCCCCCCATCAAAGCCAGGCGTGGTGTCACTTATTGTAATCCCAATACTTGGGAGGCGGAGACCAGAGGATTGCAGGTTCGCGGCCAGCCTCCGCTACTTAGTGAGGCCCTCCGCAACTTAGCGAGACCCCGTTTCAAAATAAAGTTAAAAAATTGGGCTGGGGGTGCAGCTCAGAGGAAGAATGCCCCTAGGTTCAATCCTCGGTAACACAAAAATAATTAATAAATAAATAACCCCCCATCCTTGTCTAGAAAGCAGCCAGCACCTGAGAACCCTCCCATCCTAGAAGTTGGCCACCTCCTGCCCGTTTTTATTGTGTGTGGTACTGGGGGCTGAACCAGGGGCGTTCTACCTGAGTTACACCCCCAGCCCTTTTTACTTTTTGTTTTGAAACGGTCTCGCTAGGTTACTCAGTCTTGCCACATTGCTCAAACTGGACTGGAACCTGTGATCCTCCTGTCTCAACCTCCCCCAAGTACTGGGATTACAGGCCTGCACCACCACACCTGGCCTACTGCCTGTTTTTGTAATACACGTGGGCTACATATGTCCGCATTTCCAAACGGTTGTATAAGTCCCAGAGTTATATACAGTTTTCTTGGCACTCTGTAAGTCATAAAGCAATCAGAGACTGGCTCATAAAGCTAAAGACAGCGGCGAGCGAGGTTTTACATCAAAGTCCCCAGTCTGAGGCCACCTTAGGTTTCCGTCTCCTCCCGGCTGCGTCGCCCCCTCCACCCCCGCGATCCCCCCTTCTCCCCGCCGGGGCCCTTACTAGGACATGTCCAGGAGCTGGTCGAGGTCCACGCCGCGGTAGGTGAACTTGCGGAAGGTTCGCTTCTTCTTCTGCTCCACTTCCGCCTGCGCGGGCGGGCCAGGGGTGAGCGGAGGCCGGGACCCACCCCCGCGGCCCCACGGAAGCCCCCACGAGTCCCAGCACGGGAGCCTGCGAGGACACACTCCCCGGGCTACGGAGGTTCGGCTGGGACGCGCAGGCCTGACGGGCCCTCCCCGCCCCGGGAGGTCCACGCATACACCACGCCCGCCCCGCGCCCCCCATCAGCGGTCCCGCAGGCCTGGAGCGGAGCCCCGTAGCCACGAGCCATGACCCCGGCCCCCGCGGAACAGCCGGAGCTCGGATGGTAACGGATAGTCCTAGCTACAAGCGCGCCGAAGATCCCTACTCACCATCTTGCCGGTTCTTCGGAAAAGGCCGCCCCGTCCGCGCCTGCGCAGTTATCGCGAGGCACCTGTGAGTCCCGCCCCTCGGCTGCGCGCACTTCCGCCTCTCTGCGGCGGACGCGCGCCCCCTGCTGTCCGGAGGGCAGAGCGCAGGTTGTGAGCGTTAAAGGGGCCGCCGCCTAGGCTCTGAGATAACCCTTTCCCAAACGCCCGGACTTTGTAGACCTCACTGCTCCTTTCTGAGCCTCAGGTACGTGGTCAGTAATCTACACAATCGCACCCACCTCAACAAATATTTACGGAGAGCTTACAGTTGCAAGTAGGTGTGGTTTGGGGGCTCACGGCCCAGTGTGGGGGACAGACGGCGCACGTGGCGTGGATAATGTGGATTTGAGAGCTGAAAGAACGGGAAGGGATGGGCTCTGACGTGGGAGGCTGAGACGGGAGGATCGCAGGTTCGCAGCCAGCCTCAACTACTTAGTGAGGCCCTCCGCAACTTAGACCCTGTTTCAAAATAAAGAATAACACACAAATCACAAAATGGGAAAGTCAGGGGACATAAAGGAATCCAAAGGGAAGCGGCAGATGTAAATGCAGGTATATGGCAAGATGTAAATCCAGCGGCAGATGTAAATCCAGGTATATGGCAAGCTGTCCTGCTGGGAGAGAGGTGTTGCCCAACACGGAGCAGTGCAGAGGCGCGGGAGGTAGGAGCCACCTGGGTGCTGCTCGCGTGCCAGCAGCTCCTCCCTCTGAGTCCTGTCTGTAAGCCAGATCCTCTTGGTGCCCAGCAACTCGCACAGTTAGGGGGTACACAGTGGGGTTTGGCAGAAGGAAATACCCAGGGCAGGAAAGGCAAGGAACTGGAGAGCACTGGGGAGTCCAGGAGGCCCCCAACATTAGCCACAGGGTCCTCAGAGCGCATGGAGGAGGGAGCCAGCTCCTGACTTGTGGCTCAGCTGTCTGAGAACCTTCCAGAACCCTGGGTGAGCAAGCCCCACCTCTAGCCCGTTCCACCCCGGGCACCAGAGTTCTCGGTGGGACTGGCCCTTGTCTAGGGAGCTGTGGCTGGCCTGGATGGACACAGCATGGGGTGAGAAAGGAAGCCCAGCCCTCAGCAATTTCTACAATCTCGGGCCCATTTTGGGGGGGGGTACTGGGGATTGAACCCAGGGGCATTCACTCTGCCTCTGAGCTACACCCTCAGCCTTTTTTATTTGGAAACAGGGTCTCACTAGGTTGCTGAGGGCCTCCCTAAGTTGCGGAGGCTGGATTTGAACCTGTGATCCTCCTGTCTCAGCCTCCCAAGCACTGGGATTACATGCGTGTGCTACTACACCTGGCTTTGCAGGCCTATTAAACTCTGCTGGCACACAGGCGCCTGTGTTTGGGACCTGCAGAAATTTCATTATCAGCCGGACGTGGTGGCGCACACTTGTAATCCTGGGGGCTTGTATCCCGGGGGCTTCTTGGCTGGGGAACCTGAATTTTGCAGAGAACTGATTTTACTAGTGGAAGGAGCTACCATTGCACTAGGATCACACAGGTGTGGCAGGCTGACTCCCACCTGACCCCAACCCTCAGGGGCCCAGTGCCCAGCTGCAAGGGGGTCCCCCTTTCTTAGGTCACTCCAAAGGAGAGCCAAATCTTCACTGTCCCCAAAACGTGAGTTGGAGGTGAGGGGTTCCGGCTGTTTCACTTAGTTCCTCAATCCCGGCATGACGCAGGCAGCCAGTATACTTAGGATGCACTGGCCCATCTTGAGTGTGGTCTTTCTATACCAGAATACCCGGATGTCAGCCCCAAGGATGACCTGTGCAAATGCCCAGAACCTGAGGATATGCCACCTGCCATGCAAAAGATATGGTACAAACCCAGCGCCCCTAAGTCGGGAGATGCCCCGGGCGCCGAGCTGCTGTTGGGCCGCACAGGGGAGTCAGGAGGATCTCAGGCCGCACAACCCACACCTCAGAGACAACTGAGGGTGGCCCTTGGATGTCACCCACATCACATCTGCCAGAAGCCCCCCCGGAGGCCCAGATAGGGATGGACACCCCTCCATCGGGCCCATGCCCACCATGCCTGAGGCTGGGGCTGAGGGCACGTGTCTGGGCTCCACATCTTTTCCAGGCACCAGAAGGGAAGCACAGGCGATGGAGAAAGAACGGACACCACTGGGTTTCTAATCCAAACGCACTTCTCTTTATTCAAACCAGGGTCAAACTGGTCAAGGGGAAACACCCTGAAGCCGCGTGCCCCAGGGAGGGGGCTTCCAGCAAGGCCTGCTGCACGGGCCCAGGTCGGTGGCGGCGCCACCACCGTGCACAATGCCCCCCACAGCACTGCCACCGCTGCCAGGCAGGCCAGCAGACAAAAGCAAGGAATAAACAAAAAACACAAACACACTCAGTAGATTTCTTCTTTAGCTCCGAGTTTCTGGACCAAGTCCCAACCCCCAAGCCAGGAGCGAGGGGACTAAAAACGCCCCCAACTCCCACCAGTGCCGACGGAACCCTGTTTTTAAATTAAAAAATAAGCCAGTATACATCGTAGAAAATTTCTCTTAAAAATCTCACAATTTGTAAATGTATATTTTTTCTTTAACATAAAAGTTTACAATATACGGTAAAACAAAAGGCTCAGGAAAATAATTTCAAAAAAAAAGGAAGAAAAAGAAACCTGAAGTTTTGAATTAAAGCTGAAGACATTTTTTTAAACCCTGTTGTTGAACCAGTGACTTTTTTTTATTGTGCCGATGGGTCAGAGAAAGAAATATACTTAAAAACTTCAGTCCAGACGCCCACAGCCGCCTCCGAAGCCTCCGCCCCCCTCCCCCAAGGTCGAGTCGCTGTTTTTCCACCAAGTTTGTGATTGTCACGAGTCCACAAGTTTCGAATCCTGGTCTCAGCCGGTGCAGATGCCCGCGTGGCGCCGCGACTAGCGTCGGTAGGGGTGGAATCCTTGCACGTTATGGTTCTGACCTCGTCCAAAGCCACTGCCGCCGGCGGGGGGACCCCCTGACCCTGGCACCGAGGGGCCCCCGTAGGAGGGGGGCTGCTGGCTGGGGTCCGAGAAGCCCTGTCCAAAGCCACTCAAGTCCTGCCCGTAACCTGCTGGGGAAGAGAGTCAGTCAGATCTGGGCCAGGGCGCCCCCCTGGTTGGCTCTCCCTGAGCACCCCGCTGCCTGACTTGTCTGAGGAGAGAAAGGTGATGGCCAGGCTTCGTGTCCTTGGCCCCACAGCGTGGGGAGGGCACCAGTGGGGACCTGGGACTCTGGGGGGGCCACCTGGGTGGGGAAACAAGCCCTGGGAGTTTTTCTCTTTCAAAACCACAGGCGCAGGCCCACCAGAAAGAAAAGCAGCTTCCAGGTTGTTCATGGGCCAACTGATCTGCCCCTTTGTCTACCTCGGCCTCTTCCTCATGTACTCAAAGACATGGGCGTGTGTGTGCACACGTGTGTGTGGGTGTGCACATGCCTTTGCATCTGGGACACACCTTATCTGGTGCCCGGTGTAGACCCAGGGTGCTAGAGCTTGCTCACACACGCAGCACACGGTTTCCAGGACATAAAACACGAGATGGGCCCACGGTGCAGACCAGAGCCTGCACCCCCGCCTGGCACCCCTCACTGCTTCCACGGGGCTGATCCCGGACCCCACGGGGTGCTGCCCGCAGGGAGGCTCTGACCTCACAGTTGCAGCCTAACTTGGCGGTTTAGTGTCACCACCTGCACCAACCCCGGGGCTGTTAGCCGACTGGTAGGAGAGGGTCTTTGGCCCACCCAACTTCACGGTGACTGTATCAGCTGAGCAGCTTTTCCCCCCTAAACAAGACCCAAATACCCACACTGTAGCCCACACGGACAGGAGATGCTTCTGGGGAAGGGGCCGCCCTGTCTTCAGGTGGATGGACACGGGCCCTGCGCCAGCCCACACACTTCAAGCCCCGGCCAGGCCCTCTGGGCTCCCAACCAGGGCACGCTGGACACAGGTGGCACACCTCTAGCTCTGCTGCTCTTGGGGCCAGCTGAGGGCTGGTGGTCAGTTGAGAGCCTCAAGCTGGCAAGGGGCCCATCCCAGAGGGCACCGCCATATCCACCCCCGCCCGGGGTGGCAAAGGACGCCACGTCCGCTCCCGGGTGCAGGCAGGTGGGAGGACTGTGTAGAAAGAGGCGGCACCTACCTAGGCCACATCACTGCTCAGCCTGACCATAAGAGTGTAAACAAAGAATGGGCCCGAAGCCCGACGGGTCTCGAGAATAGGTACCCAGGCCTGGCGAGAGACGAGACCAGGGTGACTAACCCACGGTGGCCCGGGGAGGAGCGAGCGGCAGACACACGCGCACCCCACGCAGGCGCCTCATGTTCCCCCTGCAGCCATGACACATCGGGCTTTGTGGTGAGTCAAGAACCAACTCGGGCCGTGACCACAGGCTGGGGCCTGGGCTGTCAGGTGCCCAGGGCAACCAGAGCCTTGCCCTGTGAACTGGTGCCTCGGGCATCAACCGTCCAGATTGAGAACGGCAGGGTTAAAGGGAGCACTTTCACAGCTGCCCCGGAAGCCCAGAGCCTTTGCTGGGGCAAGAGCTCAGGCCCCTTGGGAAAGGCGGCCCCATGTTCTCGGGCCCTACCCATGCATGTCCCCAGGTGCACGAGAAGCCACCAGTATGTGGACGGGGTCCCTCCAAGGAGGTCACTATCTGTCCTAGATGAGGCTGCCTTGGCACTGCGCTCCATGCAGTCTGTGCAGGGGGAGCGACAGACACACAGATGGAGACCTGGCCTGACCCAGCACCTCCCCTGGAGCCACCTGGAATCCATCACACAGCTCTGTCCAAGCCAGGGCCTGCTATAGACCTGAGCCTCCTCCTGGCACAGGGTCTGCACCCGAGAGGGCTACTGACATGCCAGAAACCAAAATAACCAAGGGGCACAGCATGGGGGTCCCACCCTGACCAAGGGCCTCTGCTGAGGAAACAGGGAGAGCCTTGAGCACCAACAGTGACCACAGCCGCCACACTGTCTTCCTGTGGCACCAGGAAGAAATGGCCCCCTGACCCAGGCATGGCCTCAGGTTCCAGAGCCCACGGCCCTGCCCTAAGCGCTGCCTGCCCTCGCTGCGCGGGCTCTCCTGGCAGCCCCCACGGCCCGCCCCGGCCCGGGCCCTCCACTGCCAGGGGAGACTAGCTCACGGGAAGTGCACGGAGGAAAGGAGGCCGGCGGCAGGGCTGTGGGGGACGCTGCAGACCACTTACCATACTGACTGTAGGGGAAGTCTGGCTGCGCCGCTGGGGGTTTGCTCATGTCCGGGGCAGCCTGAGATGGAGGCGGTGGGAAGGCCAGAGGAGCAGCCCCAGGAGTGGCAGGCGGAGGAGGGACCCCAGGAGGCGCAAACTGATCCGGCGGCGGGGGTGGAGGCCCATAGCCAAAACCTGCAGACACAGGAGAGCAAGGCACAAGGCAGGCGTGGGGCCACGGGCCAGCTGCTGCAGACCCATGGCTCAGCCCCGCAGGATCTGCCAGATGGGAGCGCCATCTAAACCACAGGAGCCCGCAGATCCCAACTCCGCGGCCGCTGCCCTAAGCCGGTGGCCCAGGCTGCGGAGGCCCTCAAATGCTGCCGTGGACCTGCAGGACGCGGCGCTGACTCGACGGCAATCAAGGCGCTGAAGAACCCCACAGCTGAAGGCTTGGTTTTTTTTTCACTGTTCTTTAGAAAGTTAGACAAAAAGCTCCCACCAAATGCAGCTCAGGAAGGAAAGGTGAGCCACCTGAGACTCCAGGGGTGCGGGACACCCCGAGCATGGCAAGGTTTCTAAACAGATTAGAGGGCTGGAGACCGTGCCACCCCACGCTCTGCTGCGGGCTCCAGCCAGCCTTCGGTTCTGCCTGATTCTTGTCCTTACAAATAAGAGGGGCTTGGTCTAAGCCACAAGGCGGCAGACCTTTCGCAAGGGCCAGACCACAGCACTGAGCTGTCGTGGGCCCTGGCCCCACGCAGCCTCTAAGCGACCCTAAATGTGACTGGTCCAAAGTGCGATGTGCTCAAGTATGTTGACCCTCCCTGGTTCAAGGACTTACTACAAAGCCCAGGCTGTAAAACATGTATGCTGGTTGCATACTGAGACGACGGTCTCCTGGCCGCACTGGGTAAGGAAGCGTATGGTGAGTCACTGGTTTCTCTTTTCTTTTGAAATGGGATGATAGAAAACCCAGTTAACCGCGTGGGGCCTGGGTCCCTTTCTATGGAGGGTGCCAAGTCCCCCTATCTGGGGGATGTGAGGAAAGTGTTCTAACATTTTGGGCATGGTGGCTGATTTAGAACTCAGATCTTCAATTACAAAGCAAAGTGTATGAGAAAATCAATCAAGAACTAAAGTTTTTATACATCAAATACCCATTTTTCTTCCTTTGGGTACTGGGTTTGAACCCTGGACAGTCTACCTCTGAGCTATATCTCCAGCCCTTTTTATTCTCTGTTTTGAAGTCTTGCTAAATTGCTGAGGCTGGCCTCAAACCTGCAATCCTCCTTAGCCTCCCAAGTACTGGGATTACAGGCATGTGCCACCATGCCCTGCTCAAATACCTACTTCTTTTATGTGTGTGTGGTACTGCGCATGGAACCCAGGGGCACTTTACCTCTGAGCTACACCCCTAGCTCTATTTGACTCTTTTATTCTGACACAGGGTCTCACTAAGCTGCGGAGGGCCTAAGTTGCTGAGACTGCTCTCAAACCTGTGGTCCTCCTGCCTCAGCCTCCCAAGCACTAGGATTACAGGTGTGTCACCACTCCCAGCTCAAATACCCACTTCTGATTAAAGAACAAAGGGTGAAGTTCACACAGCCTGCCTCCTGAGAGCTCAGTGTCCAGGGAGAGCGCATCAGATGTCAAAGTCGGTTCCTGCAGGAACCCTGTGACCTCCTTCAGCATAAGGAGCAAGCCCAAGGCAACAGAGTCATCTGCTCGGTCCCTGTGCCTCACTTCCCTGTCCAGGCAGGGCTGGTGGCAGGTGTCGAGGCCAGACGTGAAGCGCAGGCCGAGTCCTTGCTCCCGAAGCAGCAGGTAGGGCAGCTGGCCCTTCCCAGACTTACTGAACTGCGGCGGGGCGCCATAGCCCTGTGGGAAGCCCTGAGGAGGGGGGAAGCCGCCTGGAGGGGTGGACACGATGTAGGAGGTGAATGGTGGGGGCGGTGGGGGGGCTCCTCTTCCCGCAGGCGGAGGTCCATAGCCACCTGTAACACAGAACACAGGATGAGGGGCGAAGCGCGTCAGACACACGCCCCTGGCCACAGCCCAGACCCGGTCTGCCGGGGCCTGCAGCGGCCCCCGCTTCCTCCTCACCAGGAAAGGAAGTGAAAGGAAATGACCTCCAGGGCCTGGGACACACTGACAACAGCTTTACCGACCGCAGGCAGGAGCGGTGTGAGCTCTGCAGGTCGGCCTATGATTTCGGATTCTGCGCTTTCCCTTTCTCTAATAACAAGCACTCACCAATTGCCTGTCCTGCTGGCACCCACATTCCTAGACAAGAAAACAGAAGAGAAGGTTGGTGCTGAGTCCCCGAGACTTGATGTCAAGTAGTTGCCGAGAGCAGGCACCACAGACGGGCTGAGCCCGGGCCCCTCCTGCGGCTCAGAGCCAGGGACACAGGCGGCCCAATCCTCGTAACAGCAGCATCAGCTGGAGCCGGCTCGTGGGTGAAGCCCTTCCTGAACCCTGATCAGAGGGAACCTCCACACAGCCCTCCTGTCCACAGAGCGCACCTTCTGAGAGCCTCCCCACCGGCACTCTACCACCTGGTGGCACTCTAGCCGGTGACTGAGCAGAAGACATCCCAGCCCCAATGGAGGGCACTAGAAACACCTCCACGACCTCTAGGCACTGAAGAACACAGGCACAGTCCCCACGGTGTCCTGCAACACCTGGGTAGAGATAACGGTCTGCCTGGCTGAGGATGTGGTTCTGTGGTTAGTGCTTCATTGTGTAGCATGGATGAGACCCTGGGTTCCACTTCCATCACCACAAGGAGAAGAATCAGAAAAGAAGGAAAGAAGAAAGAAAAAAAAAGGTTTGCCTGTTCCATCTTGTTTCCAACAGGGAAAGGTTCCCAGAGGAACCCACAGGTCAAACAAGTATTTCAGAAGACGAGAGGGGACACCCGTGGGCTCAGGGACATGGACGAGGCACATCTGAACCCTGGCGCCGTGGCTCAGAGCCCATGTACAGGCCGCCGCCTCTAAGCTCACTGGCTCAGCATCTGACACAGGCCTAGCGTTGGGCAGAGCCAGCCACACACAGGCCCAGGCCGTGGAGGCACGCTGCTCGGCAGAGAGCACACACGAAGCTCCAAATGCGCCCGTTCTCATGGTGCCCCAGAGGTGCTGCCCAATATACCACTCTTCAGACCAACGGGGTCATATATGACCTCTGACCGCCCACTTGGACAGGTTGTACCCTTTCTTACAACCGGGCATGTGGGCAGCGTGACACTGCCACTCTACACGGCACTTCCGACAGCGAAACCCATCTGCCCAAACCACAGGCAGGCCCCTGAGCCACAGCCAACTCCTCTGCTCAGTCAGGCAAATGGCAGGTGCCTTCAGGTGCCAGAGGACCGCCTCACGGGCCTGTGAGTGACAGTGTCTCTGCCTGCACCTTGGTGGAGCCCCTGGGACCTACTTGAGTGTTTGAGTGTGCCGCTCCAACAGCTGAGCAGGGGCAGCACGGAGGAGTCTGAGCAGGGGCAGCCCTCCCAGTCCCAGTGAGCACGTGGCGCCTCTGTGGGAGCCCCTCGCACCCACACCTCTGCCCAGCAGGTGGCTGCAGGAGCCCAGGCCCCAAGGACCCCCGGCCCTCTGAGCAGAGTAACACAGCACCGAGTGGGTGCCCTGCCCGCCCCGCCACACTCGCGGAGTCTTACCTTGTGGGCCGTATCCCTGCTGCCACGTGGGCGGGGGCTGGCCTGCCCAGCCGTTGGCGGCATTGGGCACGACTCGGCTCCCCCACTGGCTGGCACCCGGCTGTCCTGGCGCTTGGCTTTTGCTGTCCCGAGGCTCGGCCCGTTTAACTTCCACCTAAACAAACCGAGCTGTGGCTTAGGGAGAAGCTGCGGCCCGGCGCCCCTCCCCTTCAGACACACCCTCAGTAACTTACGACTACGCTTAGCATCTTACGACTTAAGACTAAGTACTTAAACTATAAACCTTATTTAGGCCAGTAGGTTTTTTTCTTAAAAAAAATTTCTTGCTCTTTAAATTCTTTTATTTAAAAAATGTTTCTCAGGTACATCAGATACAACTGTAAGACGGCCTGCGCCCCCACTGTGGACGGCAGGAGGGCCAGGAGCCCTTGGGAGACGTGCGCGCGGGGGTCTTTCACATTATGACAGCAGCACCTCCCTCAGTGGCCTCTCGACACATGGGACAACAGAAGGACCAGTGCCTTCCCAAGCCTGTCGCGCGCGGCCTGCTGGCTGAGAGGACCTCTCAGAGCCCACCCCCTGCACTTTAGCGCATACCTGAGAAACACAGTTGGTTTTGACTTAGATTTTATTTAAAATGTCTAATGGAAGATAAAGACTTACCTTCCCCAGGCTAACGCTTAAAGAATCTCAATGAACTCAAAGGAATGTCAGAGGGAATGGATGTGATAAGAAAATCTTACATTACATCTAACAAAAAAGTAACAAACATGCAATAAAATGGACATTTGAATCAGTAAGCAATCTTCATACTGTGTTAGGCAGCGGCCCAGACCTCTTCCCCTGCACTGGCCAGGAGCCACAGCCTTTTAAAGGAGGACGAGGGGCTAGAACAATGGGAGCTGACTGTGCTTGACCTACTTATTCTGAGCGCGGTGGCCGACCTTGCTTTATGCGTCCTTTAAAACATGGGCAGACTGACAACAAAAAGACCTCCCAATTCCGGGGCTGCCTCGGCTTCGAGGATCCTGAATCTTTCTTATTTTTACGATCAGTTTTAATGAGAATAAAGAGCCAGTGAGTCCACCTGGAGTCATCCTTGGGGCCTCAGTCTGGAGAGCTAAGCATTACGCATTCAGAATTCCTTCAGTTCTGTCTGTGAGAGAACAAACAGGAAGCACCACAGAGGCACAAAGCCCCCCCACACCCCAAGGACTCTATGATGGGAACAAAATCCCGTTAGCTCAAGGCAATGCGACGGCAGGACCAAGGGACCCGTTTTAAAGAACTCAAATTAATGAGTCTTCGCACATGCTCCTTAGGGGAATTTGGTTCCTGCTTACAAAAGCAAAGCAGTCCTTGTAATTAAAAAAAAAATCTTTTACCCTTTCCTATCAGCACACAGGATGCAGTCAGCTGGCACTCGGGTTTTAATTACCACATGAGACCCAAGTTCTTTACAAAGGGAAAGCCCCTGCTGAGGGTCCAGTGTTGACCAGTGAAGGTCGGTGATGTCCAGACAAGCTGGACTCCTACATATCCATCCAGCGTGGATGCCGAGTCTCACCCTGAGGTCACCTCAGCCATGAATCAGGCATGGCTGGGGGGAGCCCAGGGGAGGCGCCCGAGGACAGAGCAGGGACACGCACTGCATAGCCCTTTCTGCCCTGCATATTAAGGCCAAGATTTTTCTAAATTCTCAATGTAACAGGACCTTAAAATACTGCCCAGAGTCCCTGGAACTGCTCATAACTGTCATGCCCCTTACCATCTGCATGCTCATTTTATACTAAAAGCTGCAAGGCATGTCAGAATGAGCTGTGTCTCCTACTTCTGCTAGGTCCAGATGGAATCAATGAAGTCTGTAACAAAAGCTAGGCCACCTGTATACAAAAATACCCACTGGCTCCTCTGCTGCCCACAGTGCTCTGTAGAGAGCTGGCTGGGCAGGAGACCAGCACAATAACCCGCAGAGGCGGCTGTGGCCCCAGCCGAAGGCTGAACCCCAACGAGGAGGAGGCAGAGGAGGAGCAGTGCACCAGCAAAGGCCACACCAGAGCACACGCTGGGGGTGGCTGGCACCGACTGAGTGCGCCGAGTGGGCCTTATAAGGACCAAGACAGGAACCATGCAGAGATGCGGGTGCCAGAACCTCGGTGAACCCTGAGACTCCACTTCTAGCCACAGGATTCCTACAGGTATTCAGGGCTACTTCTCAGAGCAGTCTAAGGGTCCTGGCAAGGGACCTAAGGGGCCAGCTGACGCTGCCCAGTGAGGGCTGGCTAGGGGCCTGCGTCCTGTCCCTGCACGGCTCTGTGGCAGCAACACAGTATGAAGATGAAACAACCAGAGGTCACTTGACTGCGCGGTGGTTAAGTGCTATCGAGAGCATGTGGCTGGTCCCGGAGTTCCACAGTAAGTGACCCAATTTAAAAACCAATCCTTCATGATGTTTTCACGTTTCTTTCAGTTTTAAGTGGAACCTCAGGTCTCAGAGGCCCTTGCTCGTCACATTACATGTCAGCATTGCACAAAGGGATGGGGCAGACATCTGAAGGAGTGGTCGCTGAAACCAAGCCTGAGGCAACGCTGCGATCTCACTGGAGGCCAGCCCGCCGCGCCAGAGCGCGCCTGTCCCCAGGCCCACCCCAGCCCACCTCATCCCAGGCTGCCCGGGGAAGGGGCTCCAGAAGCGAAGCCAAGAGATGCCCAGCCCGCTCAGGAAGGATGGAACCCCATGGCAGAACCAGGCCCAACCTCTCACAGCCAGGGGTCAGAGGATAACTCACCCGACCCCCTTTTCAACTAAGGAATTTTCCATTCCAGTGAAATCCCTAAGTTGCCTAAGACTTGGTTTGGTCTTAAGGTAAAATAAAACTACAACTACACACTTTTTTGCCCATGATGTCGTGAAAATGCATGTTGACAGCCTGGTCCACTGATTGTTCGTCCTCGAAAGTAATAAATCCAAAACCTAGCCAACGACGAAGAGTGAATCAAGGTAGCAGGGTGTTGTGACACAAAACAGGATGATGAACAGTATTAGGGACGGACCTAGGGATCGACCCAGGGTTTCAGCTAAGCCCTGTGTGGAGCAGCTACAGCTGGGTCGGGGCTCCCTCCCTGAGCCGCCGACCCGACAGAGTGGACGGATGGCGACATCCGCACTCCCCACCTCGCTGACTGAGGTCTCCGCCTGGCACATGGGGTGGGGGCCTGAGTGAACTCGGGTTCTAGTCAGGGACACATGCAGAACGGGAGGGCACATCTTAGCAGCAGCCAAGATGCAGCTAGTGAGGCCTCCATGGCTGACATGGCAAATAAAGCATCCCGGCAGGTCAGAGGCCTGGGCTTCCTTGTCCTGGTTCTCGCCTGCGAAGACAGTTGCGAGTGACCCTACTGAGAGCCAGCCTCAGTCAGGGGTGTGTGTGTGGGTGCGTTTCTGCTTTTCTGAAACCCAGGGTTCTCCCCCTTGGCTTGCAATTTGCTTTGCAGCTAGTGCTGACAGCAGCCATATATCGTTCTAAAGCGTTAAACGAAGTACAGTGTCTACCACAGTGAGCGCCTCGCTAAGCTTACCCAACGCTGTTGGCTAAGCCCAAGGAGTCCTACCAGAAGTAATATACGTATGCTTATATGCATATATGTATACAGGTAAATAAACAGGTAATACACAAAGATACAGGCCACAACGGGTTCCAGCAGGTCAAATTCTGCTGTCAGCAGCAAGAGCAAGAGGCACTATGTAATCAAAAAAGAAAAATTTAAAGGAAAAAAAAAATTTAGCATTTCCCAAACACAAGAAAGTGGCAGTATAAACGAAGTTTGGTTGGTCTGGGGTGAGCGTAGCCACCCAGCTACTGGAGTGTGTCTCATCCTCTATGCAGGAGTGACTGGGGTCTCCTGCCTCCCAGCCTGAGCGCAGTGGCCTCAGAGGCGGCCCGATGAGCACCAGCACCTCCCAACGGCCCGGTGCTCAGGCACTAAGAAGTGAGTGGCAGACAGCTGCCCGAAGACCTCAGAAGAACAAAGATGGACAAGGGAAGAGCCGGGAAGAGCCGAGAACCGGACCGAGAGGGTGTCACCTGTGCAAGGGGCAGGGGCACAGGATGTGCTACAAAGCATCATACAGCAGAGGGACAGCGTAATGCAGGCACCACCGTGCATCGGGACGGAGGCATGAGCCGGCGCGGAGGGACCGTGGGGGTCGCAGCAGGCAAGGGGGCCCTGGCAAGGTGCAGCCCATCAACGGGGCCTCTCAAGCTGATGAGACGGGGGTGCTGGAGCTGCAGTCAGCGGGACCAGGTGGAAAAACCGTAAGCAAAACTCTGGGCAGGAAAAGGATGAAAATGGGGAAGAAAAGGCAGCTCAGGAATCTGCAGTGACAAGATCACCAGCAAAGGAACCGAGGTTCAGAAGCCTTCTGATCTGTTCTCTGTGCACACGCGTGTATCGGGGCATGACTTTGCACACCCGCACACACGCGCAGATGGTGTGTCAGGACAGGAGAGGAGGGCAAGTGGAAGGAACCATGAGGGCAAAGCACACAGAGGAGACAAGGGTTGGAAGGGATAAAACCCAAGAACGAAGGAGAGCGCGAGGCGAGCAGAGGCTGCAGGCTGGGGCGAGCGAGAGGCTGCGAGTCAGGGCCGTGGGGGGCGCCGCGTGGGACCTCGCACAGCACCAATTTTAACACAGAGACATTTAGTGGTGGAGACACAAGTACACTATCTTAATTCAACTGAGCCGGGGGAGAGGGAAGGGGGCAGAGGGAGACAGACCAATCTTGAGTCGGAAAAGCCAAGAAGACAGAAACGTGCTGTCTGGGAGGACCTGCTAACCTGCCCTCTGCTATCTGGCACCCACAGGGACACCTTCCAAGCCCAATGGCTGGGTCAGGGAACATGGGTCCACGTGCCAGCCCCAAAGCTCTCTCCACGCCAGCTCCTGCCGCTCTTCCACCAGCGTGGCCTCACAACACTAGCTATACCAGGCCGGAAAAGGACGGTCAGGAGAGTGGGCGCACAGCTCTGTACAGCCAGAGTGGGACCGGGAGCACCTAAGAGCAGCCCTCAGATTCCCGAGCACCCGTTTCACAAGATTAGAGGCAATATTTGGAACACAACATAGGTGATGAACAACATATTAGAAAGTTGACATTTTCTCAAACAGCAGGAGTGTCTGAAGCCACAGGGCTGGCTCGGTCCGTGTACAGTGCAAGAGGCGGTGTCGTGGGTAAGGAGCCCAGGGCGGGCTGTCTAGGAACGATCTGTCAAGAGGCGGCAGCGGGACAGAAACACACTGAAACTTCGTTTACACCCCACTGGAGCAAAGCCGCTCCCTCCTCTGACTGCGGGACGGGCCTGTACCTGTGTGATATAATTTAGCACCTGGAGAAGAGAAATCTAAAGAGATATCGTTAATCACAAACAATTCACAGAGAGAAAAGGAAAAACAGCTTACTTAACATTACTGTACTTTACTATGAAAACACTTAAATACATCACTAAGCATGTATGTCTACGTTAAATTAAGACTTAACAGCTTAATCACACAAAGTGAGCAATACGTTCCTTAACCATGGAGTAAGAGGAGGATGGAGGTTCAAATGGCAAACTATTCTCCAGCATGGCGGGCGCATGCTGTGGGCTGGCGCCGCTCGGCGCTTCGGGGTTGCCTCCGCCTGACCTCAGGCAGATGGTGCGTGAGGGGACGTGTGACACAGAGCCGCTGTGCAGACCTTGGGCTGACCAGTCTGCTCACACAGCTAGTCCAAAAGCGGCTGATGAACCAAAAACATATGGGCAGCAACACATAGCAACAGCCACAAAAGAAAAAAAAAAAGAAAAAAAAAAAAAACAAGAAAAGGGCGTGAAAGTGGGCACCATCCCCCGCTCCCAAACCAGCGTGACGGACAGGTGCGGAAGCCAGGGGAATGACGCGGGGGGCCTGGGTGGCACCTCACCTTCCTCCCACCTACCCTTGACTCAAGGGGAAAAACAAGGAAAAAGAAAAAAGCATGGATGGATAGAGGGAGGCCCAGGCTCCAAGCTGGGCCAGGTGATGCAGCTGACACGTGAGTGGGACTGGCCACACTGGTGAGGACCGAGACGACACAGGCGTGAGTAAGACAGGCCGCAGAACCACACTCCTCCAGGAGACATTTAAAAACAGAAACCACGTTGAAATCATGTCAGGTTGGAAAAACTCCACGAGAACAAGCCAAAAACAAGGTGTGATGTCTGACCTGGGGAAGCACAGACAGGCTGAATGGAGCTGGCGGGAGAGCCTACGTTTTGGCAGTTTGTCTCCAATTCGTCCTTCCTGAGCAACACTCCCTACGACCACCACCTAGCCTGTGTCCGAGGGTGAGATAGTTTGCCATCTGAGGGGGAAGGGGCACAGGCCAGGACAAACTAGATCTGCCGTTACCTCGAGGCCTCTGTTTCTCCGCGTCATAGATCATGACCACTTCGGTGACCTGGAAGGGAGGAGGCAGCGTGAGCAGGTGCCGAGGGCGCGGCTCGTTCTGATGAGAGCCCCAGCCTCCACTGTGGGGAACGCTGCACGCTGGAGTTTGGGAAGGGCTAGGGCAAAGGCCAGTTTTATGGGGTCTTGTGTCTGAGAACAAGACACTCAAGAGGTGGACGTAGCACAGTGGAGACTGTCTGGCCCGGGGCTGGGGGAAGGCATGTGGACATAGCCTCAGGGTCCAGCCCGCTGCCCCCGGAGAAGTAATCATTATTCCGGCCATGTGTCCTAGCAGGGGACAAGATCTGGGAGACCCTACAGGTACCCGTCCACTCACACAGGAGGGGAGAGAGGCTTGGACAGGTGAAACACATTCCTTCCTTGTCACACGCAGCTGTGGCCCTGTGCTCAGCTCCTGCCCTCCCTGTCTATCTCCCCTGGCCCAGCACCCCTCTTGCCTGCCCCGGCCCACAGCACCACAGCACCACCTTTTAAACACACAGCTAGTGGGGCAGGCCAGGCAAGACCAGACCCCCTTTGGATGATGCCACACTCCCCACACGCCCACCCAATGCCAAACCCCAGGGTCAGCTGAGCATCTCACTATCTAACCCACGAGGGTGCAGAGTTCCCCATGTGACTCCTGAATCCAAATCCCCAAGGGATTCTAGAGGATTTCAGTCTTTCCAGAAAACAAAACCTCACTCAGAAGTAGCTCTGCCATTGCTGAGAAAACATCAAGCAGGAAATGGGTCAAAACAGCTGCACTGCCGGGGAGGCTTGGAGGATGGGACAGCTCTCCTTCCAGACTGTGAGCTGCTCTGCTGGTGCAAGGACCTGGGAAGCGCCACACCAGGCCCACCCATCCTGCCTGGAGGCTGCTCCCAGGCCAGAGACCAGAGACGGGCCCTGGTCTGCAGCTTCAGGGAGGGAAAAACACTAGCCCAGGTGGGGCTGGGCTCAGTGTGGACCTGGGTGAGGACAGTGCAGCGTCCCAGGCACACGATGGCACCACAGCCAAGCCGAGCCCTGTTCTCTCCAGCTACCAGCGACCTCTTCACCACAATGGTTAACACTGAATCAGGCAGAGGGCCACTTACGAGGTCCACCTGCCTAGCTTGCACTTGCTGGGAAAGCCACAGAAACACTCTGCTGTGATCATAAATGGCGTGAAAGGGAAGGCTGAATTTTGGTCTTTTCTTGGAGGTGAGACCAGGGTTACAGGGGAACACCCCAAAGCTCCCAGCATTAGAAATGTGTGGGTGCACCTCCGGCCCCAGGGACCAGCCAGCATGGCTGGGGTGCAAAGGAACTCACCACTCCGAACTTCTTGAAGTATTCCCTGAGCTCTGTCTCACCACAGTTGTGAGGAATCCCACCGACAAAGATCTTATTTGATTTACTGTTATCGCTCCGGGGTCCTTTCTGCTGTGTCGAGAAGGAGAGGGGGTTAACTCATGGAGGGAACTCAAAAACTTCCCCCCAATTGGACATGATACCATCTTTGCATCCATTTTAAGAGTCAGCTCAAAGCCAGACCAAAACACCCCAGGAATGCAGTGAGTCCAAATAGCAATCCCAAACACTGAGCTATACTGACCCATTTCTCTGAAGACCCAAGACGACAGGAATTTATGGCATTTTTGCAAGGCTGCATTTCAAATAAGTGTCAACACAGCACACCATAAATCCCACCTCAATTGCTCTGAACTACAACAGTCACAAGATTTAAAAGCCCTGCAAGCGTGGCATGGTGGTGCAGCTTGTATCCCAGCTACTCAGGAGGCTGAAGCAACTGGAGCATCTGCAATGCGAAGCTGGGGATTTCAGAGGGGCGAAGAAAAGGCAGTTTCAAGGGTCATAGCTCGGCCGGGCGCAGTGGCGCACGCTTGTAATCCCAGTACTTGGGAGGCTGAGACAGGAGGATCCCAGGTTTGTGGCCAGCCTCACTCTGCAACTTAGTGACACCCTGTTTCCAAATAAGAAATAAAATCGGAGCCGGGCGTGGTGGCGCACACTTGTAATCCCAGTACTTGGGAGGCTGAGACCGGAGGATCCGGGTTCGCGGCCAGCCTCAGCTACTTAGTGAGGCCCTCCGCAACTTTGTGAGACCCCGTTTCAAAATAAAGTATAAAAAATAGGGCCAGGGGTGTAGCTCGGAGGTAAAACGCCCCTGGGTTCAATCCCCAGTACCAAAAAAAAAAAAAAAAAGAAAAGAAATAAAATCGGGCTGGGGATGTAGCTTGGAGGTAGATCGCCCCTGGGTTCAATTCCCCAGTCCCACACACACACAAAAAAGAGGTCATAGCTCAGGCAGCAAAGCAGCCACATAAGTGCCCACTGCTTCCCACCACCGACCCAGCCCCATCCCCAGTGCTGGGTCTGCTAACTTTGCCCTGCAGGGCGTCTGCTCCCCCCTCCAACCCCTCCACTCCTAATTTCCCCTTTATTTCTATCCAAGGATGCTGTGTTTTACATTGCCCTAGCTGCTTTGAATTAAGAGACTAAAATTTTTGGGGATTTCATGGGTGCACATGTGGGTCAAAAGTCATCAAGATGTGCAGTTAATAAATATAAACCGGGCGTGGTGGCACATGCTTGTAATCCCAGTACTTGGGAGGCTGAGACAGGAGGATTGCAGGTTCGAGGCCAGACTCAGCAAATAGTGAGACTCTCCATCAACTTAGTGAGACCCTGTTTCAAAATAAAAATAAAAAATAGGGCTGGGGGTATAGCTCAGAGGTAGAATGCCCCTGAGTTCAATCCCCAATGCCACAAAAAAATAAGCAAATGTAATAATATGCCTATTACATCTTATTAAGCTGTTAAGAGACTAAAAAGACTTAATAAGCCGGGCGTGGTGGCGCACGCTTGTAATCCCAGTACTTTGGGAGGCGGAGACCAGAGGATCCGGGTTTGCGGCCAGCCTCAGCTCGCTCTCTCTCTCTCTCTCTCTCTCTCTCCCTCTCTCTCTCTCTCTCTCTCTCTCTCTACTTAGGCCCTCCACAACTTCATGAGACCTGGTTTCAAAATAAAGTGTTAAAAATTGGGCCGGGGGTGTAGCGCAGAGGTAGCCCCTGGGTTCAATCCCCGGTACCACAAAAAAAAAAAAAAGACTTAATAACCAGGCAGAATTTGATTGGATCTCAAAAGAATGGCCAGGAAACAGAGACGTTTGTGAAGCAGTTCTGGAAACAAGAGTAGAGACTGGACATGAGTAATGATATGAGGTGTGTAGAGAGTGACTTTAGGAGGGCACCCCACTAGTTAGCTAGAGAGGTATATGTAGATAGAGTGAGACATATATACATATAGATAATTGGCAAAATACAACAAATCTAGTGAAGAATTTAGATGTTTGGTGTACTAATCTTCTAATTTTCCTATACTTGAAGTTTCCTAATAAAGTTGGAAAAATAAAATCCGTTGCAAGGGGCTGCGGCCGTCCACCACAGCAGCTAGGATTCTGCGGGAAACGCAGACTCTCGGGCTCCCGGGCTCCGTCAAGCCATTCCGACCAGGCACTGGAGGCGGGGCCGTCCAGCGAACTCTCTGCAGGGACGGGAGAATTCTCATCTGCTGCACTGTTCCACATAGCTCTAGGTGGCAGAACCTGACCAAACTGCCAGGCTGGGGAAAGGTGAGGTGTGGGTGTTGGCAAGACCTGGAAGCCAAGTAGACACCCCCTGGGAAGGTGCCTGGTCTGCCAGCCGAGCAGTAGGGCCACAGTTCAGAGGATCCCCACTGCCACAGGAGGGGGTCTTCAAGTCAGCTGACCACAGCCCTGGACACCTGGGAGGGGAGAGCTAGCTACGCTGGCAGGTGGTGGGCACCTTGGGTTGCAGGATGTCAACTCGGCCAAGGAGAGAGCTGGACAGTGGGTAGGGGTAGAGGGGCTGAACATGCCCCAGCCACACAGGGGGAGTCAGGGGCAGAGGTCAGTGGGGACAAAACCAGAAGTTCCTGATAATAAATGGCATAAACTTCATTTTTTCCTTAAGGTAAACTATTAAGAATTTCTTGAGCCAGGCGTGGTGGCACATGCTTGTAATCCCAGTACTTGGGAAGCTGAGACCAGAGGATCCGGGTTCACGGCCAGCCTCAGCTGCTTAGTGAGGCTCTCCGCAACTTAGTGAGACCCTGTTTCAAAATAAAGAATAAAAAATAGGGCTG
>PVJS01003761.1:0-73419 GCA_004027185.1 Glis glis | reverse complement strand
GGGCCTCACTAAGGAGAGAGAGAGAGAGAGAGAGACAGGGAGAGAGAGAGAGAGAGAGCGTGCACACACGCGCGCGTGCGCATGCTGAGGCTAGCCGTGAACCCGTATCCTCCGGTCTCCACCTCCCAAAGTACTGGGATTACAAGCGTGCACCACCACGCCCGGCAAGAAAAATATATTTTTAAAAAAAGAAAAGAATGAAAACCAAGTATACCCCTTAGGTTTAACAGCTCAGCCTGTTTCCTGGTCAGTTACCTGACTCAGTGCATCCAAAAGAAAAAAAAATTAAAAGGAAATAGGTTGAACATCAGTCTTCAAAAGCTAGTTTTCACCTAGGAACTTGTTTAAAATGTGAATTCTAGCTGGGCATGGTGGCACACATCTCTAATCCCAGTATTGGAAGGCTGAGACAAACAGATAGATAGCAGGTTAAGGCCAACCTCAGCAACTTAGCAAGACCCTGTTTTTTTTAAAAAAAAAAAAAGATCTGGGGATGGATCCACTAGTGTTATAACCCAATCCTCTGGGTGATTTTGATGTGCCCTCAAGCTTGAGGACCACAGTGTTATTAGTCAGGGTTCTGTTGCTGTAACAAATACCTGAGATAATCAAGTTAAAAAGAGGAAAGGTTTATTTTGTCTCATGTTTCAGAGGTTCCAGACCATGATCAGCTGGCCCTGTTGCTTTGGACCTATGGTGATACAGTACATCATGGCAGGAATGCTTGGTGTAGGAAATCCATTCACCTCATGGTATCCAGACATGAAAAAGAGGAAGGGGAAGGGGCTGGGGTCTCAACATGCCCTTCAAGGGCACACCTCCAATGACCTAAATTCCTCCCACTAGGCCCCACCTCCTAAAGTTACACCACCTCCCAATAGCTCCATGGGCTGGGAACCAGTCCTTCAACACCTGAGCCTTTGAGTAACATTCCAGATCTAAACTATAACATATAGCTCTAGTAGGGCATGAGACAGTCACATCACCTTGTATTACACATGTTTTCTGTTGGTGCTGTGCTTTATAAGAATTAGCTTTAATCTTCATCATAATCTATGAGATAGATGCCATTTGATGTTCTGATTTAGCATAAGTAATACTTGAGACACAAGGCGTCTAAGAAGCCGGTCTAAGGTCAGATATTAGTAAGTGGCAATCTTGGATCTGAACCCAGGCAGTGTGACCCTTAGCTGCCACGCTGGATACTACCCTACCATGAGCACATACAACACGCACCCAAGGGAAGTCAAGTCCAAGAGGTCAGTGGGACCGAAGCATGCAGGACCTTATAGACCAGGGCTTCCTAAAGTTTTCTGTGCAAATCACCTAGAGTCCTTATTAAAATTCCAATTGGAATTCATAGATCAGGGGTAGAGCTCGAGATTCCACATCTTACACGCTCCCCAGTAAGGCAGCCAAGTGCTCAGGTCCACCTGTGGCCAACAGATTGCCAGGGGCAGCACTTGCAGCACTTCCACTGAGCCAACCTGGATGAGCTGGTCACCTGGGTCCCAGGTGATGCTGATGCTGCTGACCACACTGTGAGAAGCAGAAATGCAGGCCCTCGTGGTGAGCAGCGTACCTAACTGTGGTAAAAGTATTGTATGCACAGGTGCAGCATGATCTCTTTATATCTTAAAAAGACCACTTCGGCTTCTCCATGGAGAACAGACTATAAGAGGCTCAAGGATAGAGGTGGGGAGCCAATAAGGAAGTTGTAGTGACCCAGACAGAAGCCAGTGGTGGCCAGGAGATGGAGAGGGAGACAGACATGCAAAATGTTTTGGAGGGGTAGTTCAGGGGGCGGGGGGTGAAGGAAAACAGAACCAAGAATAATGAATCCTAGGATTTTTACTTTAGGCATAAAGCATGATTTCTTGGTGCTGGGTATTGAGCCCAGGGGCATTCTACCCCCAAACTATACCTAATCACTATTTTATTTTTTATTTTGAAACAGGGTCTTGCTAAGTTGCTAAAGGTCTCACTAAGGGGCTGAGGTTGGCCTTGAACCTGTGATCTTCCTGTCTCAACCTCTCAAGTACTGGGATTACAGGAGTGTGCTACCACGTTGGGCAATAAAGCATTATTTTTTAAAGAACAAAAAAAGCAAATTCATAAAAGAAAGAAGAGCTAGGAAAGACGGCAGGACACAGAATGAGAAAGATGCAAGAAAATTATTGAATACCATGCTGTGTGATTTTTTCTATAGTAAAATTTATTTACCAATTAAAATTTCAATAAGAGTTTCTAATGTGCGGATTAGGGTCCATATAGCCGCCACAAACAGCAAAAGTTAGTAGCAAAAGTTAGTAATGAGCTTTGAAGAGTAAATGTGCCTACTATGGATTGAAGTCTGTCCCCACATCCCCAAAATTCATATGTTGAAGCCGTGACCTCAATGTGATGTTATTTGGATGGAACCTTTGGGAGGTGATTAGGTTTGGTGAGATCATGAGGGTGGAGGCACCAGGGTGGGCTCAGTGCTCTCACGAGACACCAGAGAGCTTGCTTCTCTTTCTCTCTACCTACACACACCAAGGAAAGACCATGTAAGGACCAGTAAGGTGGCTGCCTACAACCCAAGGGCAGAGCCCTCACTAGTCACCTGCTCTATTGGCACCTTGATCTTAGACTTCTGTTTCCAGAACTGTAAGACATAAATTCCCATTATTTAAGCCACTCAGTCTGGAATTTTGTTACAGCAGCCCAAGCTAAGTGCCTGTTAAGGCAGTAATCTCTTTTGAAAAGCCACTATGTAATATGATGCATTTGACAATTGGTGAAAGTTAAAGGACATGGTTAGGACTATAGGAAAGATCCAAGTCTGGGCCTGGGATCTATCACTTGGGGTTCCTCTGTCCTCACAGAGCTGAATGGTGTCCAACTCAAGCCCATTCACATCCCAGCTTCCCATCTCACTGTGTGACTTGGGACAAGTTACTCAGACCTCTCTGAGCCTGTTTCCTCATCTGCAACATTAATATAATAGTACATGCCTCGTGGACTCCTGAACGTTACCTGGGAGGGTGTGTGAAAAGTGCCTGGCACCTAGCAGGTGTGCCATTCTTTCTTTCTCTCTTTCCTCTCCTACATGCAAAATAATTTCATTTCTGATAAGGCAGAAAAGGATCAACGGCCTGAATGAGCAAGCTTTCCCAAGGAGAGGCACGGGGCTCGCGAATCCACACTCAGGCTCCATGTCCTTGGGTGCATCACTTGGTCTTTGTGTGCCTTGGTCTCCTCTAGAGGGCACAGCACCACCTTCCAGGGTTATTGTGAGGAATGAATGAGATGAGCAGGGCGTGCTCAGTACAGTGTCTGACACATTCAAGAAATGCTAGCAAGCATTACTGCTGTCACCATTGTTGCTCAGGATGTGGAACCCTTTGATCCTGAATGTTCCAGGTAATTATGCAAAAAATACAAGAGAAATCAAAGGGGCTCAGAGAAAGCCACGTGGATACCCGATCCTGGGGAAAAGGCATGGTAAGTTTTAAAAAAAGCCACATTTTTTTTTCTCTCTCTCTGGGTTTTATGTGTCCATCTAATTTCCCCAATTACCCCAGAGGTTCTCCAAGGTTAATGACCACATGGTAAGCCTTTTGAGGGCTCAGTTACACTTATCCCCACAACTGGACACACATACAGTAAATGCTCAATAAATACTCAAACGTAGCCTATACAGAAGGATCAGCGCCCCACATCTAAGATTTAGTAAAGGACATGCCGGGCCAGGTCAGGCTCTGATAGTTACCACTGATGCCAATGAGTCCTCACGGGCAGTTAGCTTCACAGTGACAGAAAAGTCCCCTCACATTGCCTCAGATGGAGCCCCTGACTCAGATTAGCCATCTGCGGTCATAGATACGCTCTGTTAGTCCAAATGGGACAGAGACGGGATATTGGCACTGACGATGTGCCGGCACGGTGCCAACTCCACCCCCCATCATCTCATTTAAGACTCACGGCAACCCCACGAGGTCAGAATGATGATTATCTCCATTTCACAGACGAAACAGCTCAGAGCAGAGAAGTGTAAGTAACTGACCCACATTTCCACAGCTAGGACATGGTAGGGTGGCAGGGTCATTAGTCACCCTGGACTGAACAATCCCAAAGCCATACTCTCAGCTTCTAGGTCAAGGGTATCCATGACCCATGGGGTGGGGAAATCACCTCCAAGGACCACAGCGACCCCTCGGGTTCTTTGCTTTGTAATCTGTAAACTGTTTAGTTAAGTAATAACTCATGTAAAGAACATCTGTTGTGAGTTTCCAAATCTGCTCTCTGGGAGGCCAGAAGTAACTCGCTTTCCCCCCAAAAGAGCCCTGAATCTGAATTCTCCTCTCTCTCCCCTCTAACCAAGGCTGACTTCCTGGTGTCCAGGTTGAGTGAGTGTTTGGATGAGTGGACTTTATGGGTTTTCAGGTACCTTTCAGATTGATCCAATTTCTTAAAACCTGCTTCAAAGGTAATTTTCACTCTATCTCCTAAAGCCGTACTAGCTGGCCCTGAACCATATGTTAGAGGACAGGAGCTGTCAGGAGACTAACATCTGCTAGATCTTCCCTTCAGTGTGGCAGTGACATCATATGCTGCTTTTAGATAATTTTCACATTATCAGACTAATTTTCAGATTATCTAATCAGCAGACATTACCCTTAATCAATTCGGTTCTCCCCTTTCAGTTCCACAGAGTACACCGTGCCCTCCAAAGGCATATTAGTGCTGGGCCTCTCCCCCCCTCAAGAATGATAAAAATCCTAACTTTGCACACCACTAAGGAAGACTGAGACCTCCAGGGACCCAGGATGACCCCCAGCTTCAATTCCATGAACCCGACAAAATAAGCTTGAGATAAATTTTATAGAACCATAGTTTTAAAAACATTTCCCTCTTAGGACCACTCAGTATGTTGAGAACATCTTATATTTATTTCTGCTACTAAACAAAGGAGATATGCCATTTAAGAATTAATAAGACTCTAACTGGGTTTCTTTATAAATCATTTGTTCTAGACTTCCAGTGAGTGCTCTGGTGGGTCCCCATTTCCCACAGGGCAGACTATGCAACAGAGCATAGAAGATGCCTCCAACCCCTGCCTACATTTTGATCTTTCCCCTGCATCCCCTAAATCCAGCACTAGCGTTACACCCGACTACTACCAACTGTCTGAACACACCATGCTACCTCACACCTCCCCACCTTTATACGTATAGCTCCCTCCTGCAACCCAGGTAGCCCTTTCCCACCTGAAAATTCCTCCTTGTTCCCCAAGGGTGTACTTGACTGTCACCTCCTCGGTGAAGCCTGTGCACATCCCTAATGCAGTGATCCTCAGCTTTAGTGTGCTCCGAAATGCTGGTCCCCAATCTTGGAGTCTCTGCTTCAGGAAGCCTGGTGGAATCTGAGAATCTGCATTCCCAGTGAGTCCCCAGGTGGTGCCGATGCTGCGCTCAGAACATGGGAAGTACATTGTGCCCTTGAGCCCTAAGTGCCTGCACCCTTCTGTACACTCCCCCATTACACACTCCCACTGGAGAGTGAGCTCCTCCTGGATGGGGCCAAGTCCTATTCATGTTTGTACTTCCCAGTCCCAGTATGTAGTCAGTATTCAATGGTTACCAAACATGGTTACCAAACCAATGGATGGATGGGTGAATGCATGGATGGATGAGTGGATGGCACTGAATTTATTTACACAGCTTTTTCATCCAAGTCCAAGACTTTATAAAGGCCCATCCCCACCCTAAAAAGTATCTTAAAAACATCATCTATAATAGATTCCCACTGTGCAGAGAAAGTAAAAAGAAATTCAAGAAGAGTGTTCTGACACGATGAGCCTGTGTGGTTGGGGTTTTGAATTCTAACCCTGTTTACTAAGGTTGCACTTAAAGAGTAACACAGAACGCCTCTGAGTGGCACCTCTCAGATTCTCGCCCCCCAACCCTCCCTCCTTGTACTCACATATACGCACATCTACATGCATGTGTATCTGTATGTGTGTGTATCTATATGTAGGTACACATACACACACATGCACACATCTACGTCATAATTCCATGTGTAGAAAGTCGAGAAAGGGCAAAGGAAATGGAGGGAGAAAAAAGAATGCCCTCATACCAGGCAAGGACAGGCAGCAGCCCAAGTCAGGAAGACCCTGTCAGAAAGGGGGAGGGGCAGTGCCCAAGCACCCCCAAGCTGCCTGCCTTGAGGCAGAGAGCCCAGAGCAAGAGGAAAGGGGCAAATCTACAGGAGACATGGAAATGGAGAGAAAATGAGAGACAGGGAGAGAAACAAAGGCGTGAGAGGAGAGGGTAGCCGCTGGGAGGGATGGGAGGAGGCCGACACTGCTGAGCAGGCAGCTGGGCAGCCAGGCAGCCAGGCTGGGGGAGGGAAGGTCAGCGCTGGCTCGGGCTCCCGCAGCCACTGTGCCCTTTTGGCAGCAGGCGCGGGGATGAGCACTGGGCTCTGCTGAGGACACAGTTGGAGGGGATGGAGCAGGGGACAGCAGGAGGACCAAAGTCGAAAGGTCTCTACTACTGCAGGGGGTGCGAAGCAGCTGCCCGTGACCCTGCAGACTCTGTTTTCCATGGAGCAGCTCGGGTCACTCTGCAGCTCTGCTACAGTGGAAAGTCAGCATCTCCAAGCTCCCCAGCATGCAGACCTTCTCCTGGGGGAGCCACAGATTAGCCTCTTGGATTAAGCTCCCCAGCCCCTCCCCCACTCCCAAAGTCTTGCAGGGAGCATCGCAAAGCAAGACCTCAGGACGCTGCTGAGCTGTCACATCCAATTCACCACACAGTCCCAGTGGCATTTAGGGGCAGGATGGATGGGAGCCCACCCCAAGCCCCAAACAGTGGGAGCAGCTAATGGCTGGGTATTAATGATTCTGGCAATTAGTGCTCACAGGAAAATGGTGGGGGGCTGCTCACCAGGGGAATGTGGGAGGAAACAGAGCGCACACGCGGAGCAGCGAGCAAATCCGTGATATGTGTGGCGCACAGAACCCAGGAAAACAGCTGCCTTGGGGTTCATCCAGAGAAATCGGGGACGGCGGGAAAGGGTGGCTTCTCCAGATGCTCAGAACCTTTCTGCTACACCCTTCCCGTACGTGAAAGAGGGATCAATCACAGAGTTCTCAGCAAGATATCACTGAATAAAGGTGTTTGTGGGGGTTCTGGAACCTTCTTCCCATGAGGAGGTCCCAGATCAGCCCAGGTACAGCTATTCTTTTCTGTGAGGTCCAAAATCTTTGATCAGTCAAGTGATCCTTTGTGAAGAACCTAGTTTCTCATCAGCAGGGTGAGAAAGAAAAAGGGGCAGAGAAGAGTCAGGGCGCATGAGCTCACCCACAAGCCACAGAGAGGTGAGGACAGCACTGGACGTTTCTCAGGGAGGCGTCTCCACACAGGAAGGGGGAAGGCAGGCGCCATTTCCTTACTAAGCAAGGTCATGCGGCCTCACGGGAGGACTTCCACCCCCAGAGCCTGAGCAGGTCCTGGTGGACAGAGTGAAATAGTCCAGCGCTGGCCTCCGAAGCTGGGCAGGGACCACAGGGGAAAGGCTGCCTTCTCCCACTTAGTGTACCCCCCCGCTATTGCCAAAACCGTGCACATGCGTGTACACGTGCATACACACACTCCACTCACTACAGTGAGGCCACAGGAGAACCGGGAAAATGAGACACAGACAAGAGAGAAGCATTCCAAATCCTACAGCCTGAGCACAGCGCCCATGCCCAGGAACAAAGTGGACTGACACTGAAGAGCTCTGAGGAGATAAGCCAGCACCGTGGGAGTGAGAAATAATCCCAAGCTCATAACCGCTGTGGAGGGAGCACCAGTCACTAATAACTACTTCCCAATAGTGCCCCAAATCAAAGGAGATTATTCTCAGCCTCCTCTTGGTAGGGGGGTGACAGTTCCTTATGACCTCTTGGTCACTTAGACCAGAGAAGAGAAAAGAGAGGCAGGGAAAAGATCCCGGCACAGGTCAGTGGATCTTCCTTCTGAAAGATGAGGGTGACTGAACCAAGGAAATCTCCCCCTGAGGGAGGACGGAGACCCCATGTCACAGCTGCTCAAGAGCTGGCGAGGAGAGAGGGCAAAGCCATCACACACCTCTGGCCCTGCTGTTCCGATTACACCCAGATCAAGGGTCTGTCACACCAAAGGCTTAAACTCTGAAGATAAGAATGAAAGAAGGAGAAGTGTTGAGGGACAATGTGTGTCCCTCACTCCACATACTCGCATTGAAGCCTAACCCCCGGCACCTCAGAATATACCTATATTTGGAAATAGAGTCTTTGAAGAGGTCATTAAAGAGGTGACTAATGCCATTAGGGTAGGCCCTGGTCCCATCTGACCTTATACGAAGAGGAATTTGAGCTGGGCACAAATTATGCCTGTAATTCCCGTACTTGGGAGGCTGAGACAGGAGGATCATGGGTTTGAGGCCAGCATGCAGTAACTTAGTGAGACCCTGTTTCAAAATAAAAAATAAAATAGGGCTAGGGGTGTTACTCAGAGGTAGAATGTCCCTGGGTTCAATCCCCCGCACCACACACACAGAAAAAAGGAGGAAATATGGACCCAAAAGAAGACTCCAGGGCCTGTGTGCATGCAGAGGGAAGACCCTGTGAAGAGGCAGCCAGGCCACCTGCAAGCCAAGGAGAGAGGCGTCCGAGGAAACCAACGCTGCCGGTTTCTGGATGTTGGACTTCCAGCCTCTGAACTGCTAGAGAATACATTTCTGTTGTTTAAGCCTCCCCATCTGTGGTATTTTGTTATGCAGCCCTAATAGGCTAATAAAGAAGGCAATGTTAGCTGGGCGTGGTGGTGCACGCTTGTAATCCCAGTACTTGGGAGGCTGAGACCGGAGGATCCGGGTTCGTGGCCAGCCTCAGCTACTTAGTGAAGCCCTCCGCAACTTTGTGAGACCCGGTTTCAAAATAAAGGATAAAAAATAGGGCCGGGGGTGTAACTCGGAGGTAGAACGTCCCTGGGTTCAATCCCTGGTACCCCCCCCAAAAAAAAGAAGGCAATGTTACAAGGAGCAAGTGGAGTGGGGGTTACAGGAAACCTCACACAAATCCCAAGAAAAATCTTGGCCACAGTTGTGTAATTATTTCAAATACTCAGTGAAGGCACCCCGCCAACATCAGTCAACTACATTGATTGACTGGTCCACACGAGTGTCATCTTTGAATCCTACAGTCTGAATATTTCTAAAGTTCTGGTCCCTTTCATTGCATTAGATCGTTTACTTTAAGAACAGCTACCTCCAAAGCCTGTGAACAAAATAAAAAACACATTGTGCATCCACAAATATTCTTCCCCAAGTGATCTCAGTACCACCTACATCTTGAAGCAAGTTCTAAAGATTCCATTATCCTGCCCCATTTTGAGTTTTTTGTAGACCCAGAGACCATAATGAATGTTACATAGGGGAGCTAAATGGTAAATGTTAAGTCCCCCCTTTTTGGTACTGGGGATTGAACCCAAGGGCATTCTACCCCCCAAGCTACACCCCCAGCCATATTTTATTTTGTATTTTGAAACAAGGTCTCACTAGGCTGGCCTCAGACCTGTGATCTTCCTGTCTCAGTCTCCCAAGTATTGGGATTACAGGTGTGCGCCACCACGCTCAGCTGTTAAGCCCCTTTTTGATTCCCTAATTCACACTGGAAGTTGAAATAGAGAAAAAAGAAAAAAAACCAAGAGAGAGAGAGCACAGAAATGGAAACATAAATCTGCAGGATCATTTTGGGTCTTCAGAGCCCACTCTCATCCCACATGACAAATCCACCCAGACTCCATTTGGCATTTGAGCACTCCAGCAAACAGCTCAGAACCCTGGGCGCATTGCTACGGCAGGAGGGCCCTGTGCCCTAAACTGTGACCTCATCCTACAACAGCCACAGCAATAGATCAACACAGATTATGTGTCAATTAAAGAAGGAAGGAAGGAAGGAAGGAAGGAAGGAAGGAAGGAAGGAAGGAAGGAAAAATACAAAGGCTCTCGGGGGCCAGGCAGACATTGGGAACGTCTGTCTGAATTGGCACACGCAAGGGCTGTGCCCAGCTCGGTCTCGCAGCGTGAGCTGGTCTTCGGGAGCTGAAGGAAAAGCGAGGCAGGCCTGGCATTTGCGGTGCACAGGTAAGGGCCCTCCCCTCTGCTGAGCATCCCCTTGCTTCCTCTGTCTGGGAGCAGAGCTGGGTGCGCAAGCCCTGCCCAGCCCACTCCAAGCAGGTGGCTTGACCGAGCCCCAGGGGTGGCGGCTGGCTGAGCTGAGGGAGCCTGCTCATGGCAGGCATTGAGACCCACCAACTGTTGTCCCCAGAAGATGCCGGAGGTGGAAAAAAAGGGAACTTTCCCCAGCCCCGCCCGCCCCCTCCTCACTGTCCCAACCTTACAAGCGGGGACTCACGTCTGTGGTTCTCGTTTCTGTGGTTGGGTGGGGACCGGGTCTCTTGATCTTGGGCTTCGTCCCCTTCCTCGCTGGCCAGGTGAGTGTGAGCGTAGTGGTAGCTAAGTCCCGGCCGGTTCTTGTAGCGCTTGCCACAGACTAGAGAGGGAAAGGGGGAAATACCAATGTCAGCGATTTCTGCAGCTCATGTTCATCCTCCCAGGTCGTGACCCCCAGCCACCCGCCCCAGAGCCCAGCTTCCCGTAAAAAGCATCTCCCATCCCCAGCACCCCTTCTCCCTCTTGAGAGAACCAATGTTAATATAACAACATGTAAAGAAAAACTATAAAAGGAGAACACAGATGAAGAGCTGTGCGAGCACTCCACCACTCCCCAGCTGTGAGACCCTGAGCAAGTCGCTTAACCACTCTGTGCCTTGGCTGCCTCAGAGATAGAATGGGAATAGTACGTTCATAACACTTTGCAGGGCTGTTGTGCCCAGTGGGCACTCAGAGCAGTGTCAGCACGTGGTGAGAGTGACTGTCATCATAACTTTGAATTCAAAGGGCACTGGGAGCCTTTCCAGTCCAACATCCGGGGCACAGATGAGGCAAGGAAGCCCAGGGACGCTAAGCGGCTTGCCTGGGGACACACAGCTGGCTATGGCAGAGCCACCAGAACCCGGGTCTCCTGGCTTCCCCTGCAGAGCTCCCTTCACTACCCTGTGCTTGACTCTGTATGAAGTAGAAAAGTTTCACATCGATAATATTTTTGATGCATCATCACCCAGGGATTTTTTAATGTACATACTGATGTCACCCAGTGATTTTATGGCAGAAAAACATGTTCCCCTTCCATCATGAAAACCACAAAGCCGAGGCATTGTTGGTAGGCACAGCCACCAAGAGCTTGTGACCTCAGTGCCCAGACAGCCTTCGATACCCTACATCCGTAAAAGGTGTCCTCATAGGCACCGCCTCTCAAGTGGGACAGCTTGCAACAAAGGCAATCGGCAACCTGGCCGTGGCTTCAGTACCTGGGAAGCAGAAGCTGGCCAACTGTCCTAAGACCGAGCTACCACCCTCAGCCTCCCCAGCATCTCAGCCTGTGGGGCACAGGATCGCCAGGAGCAGAAGTCAGGGTCTTCACAGCATGCCAGACCTGCTCTGCTGGACACTTGAGGGTTACAAGTTCTAAGGGACTCTCCCTTCTACTGGCACCAACTTCGATGGCTTATGCCAGTGGGCATAAATGCTTTAGAAGGTGGAAAGAGCACAGGAGGTTGAAATCCCAGTTCCAGTTGCCCAGGTTCAGCAGCCATGTGACCCTGACTGGAGAAACCCTGTTAGCCTGTCACAGATTTTTTTTTTATATGGTACTAAAAGATGGAGCCCAGAGGCATTCTACCTCTGATCTACACCCCCAGACCTTTTAATTTCTTATTTTCAAACAGGGTCTCACTAAGTTGCTGAGGCTGGCTACAAACCTGGAATCCTCCCATCTCAGTCTCCTAAGTACTGGGATTACAGGCATGCACCACCACGCCTGGCTAGACTGCCACATCTTACTCAATCCCCTGAAGACTTCTTGTGGGGTTTTTTTCTCACTAGATTTTCCTGAGATTTTTGTTTTGCTTTTTGTTGTTGTTTTGCAAACAACTATTGGCAAAAATAGACATCATCTCTTATTTCCCATATGTGTATAAATGATTTTATATTCATTTAATTCATTTTGAATAATCACCAGAGCAATATTCTTAAATAGCAAAATCATGCTTTTCCTAGTCTAATGAAGTCCAATTTAGTGTTTCATTGTTTAGAAGGAGGTATGTAGCTAATTTTTAGTCTTTGACAAATGTAAGTAGTTCCTCTTATTGCTGTCTTAGAGTTTTACTATAAGAGAACTTTTATCAACTGCCCTTTCAGTGTCTATTAAAATACTGCTCCCCTTTTGTTTGTTGATATGGGGAATTATATTGATTTCCTAATATTTCCTATTATTGAACCATTCTTGCATTCCTAGAATGCACTCTATTTGGTCAGAATATAGTATTCATTGATATACTGCTCCATTCAATTTTGCTAATATTGCATCTGTACTCAGACTTGACATAGATCTATAATTCCTGGACTATCTTTATCAGGTTCCAATTTTATGGTTATATCAACATCCAAAAATATATTGAAGAGTTTTGCTGTGTGAAATTGGACAAGACATATCATCTCGCTGTTGCCTTTTCTCAGAAAACGAGGATAATAACACTTACCTCAAAGGATGGTTAAGGGGATTATAAACAGTGTTTGCAAAGCTTCTCAGTCCATACCCAGTACATAATACATGCTTAATAAATGATAAGTGAGGGACAAGAGGCACTAGCTATGTTTGACACATGTTAGGTGCAGGACTCTCTGAAAGAGGAACTTTGGTCCTTACTTTGTTCTAGGAGTCTGACCATTGGTTAGACTTCCTTGGTAAGGAAGAAGAGTTTGGAATTCAAGTTGGTGACCTAGCAACTATAAATTCAAGGCTGGAGCGCCCTCTCTCTCTCTCTCTCTCTCTCTCTCTCTCTCTCTCATAAATATTGCAAAACATAAAATAAAATGGCGCCATGTATCTCAGTTCCATGTGATTCAGGAAACTGGACCCAAAGAGGCCCCTGAGGTGCACTCTGGGCCTGCTTGTGGCTTTTTCCATTTAACCTTTTAAATGATCTGAGGTCAATAAGCAGCGAATTATGGGGTCATTGGGTATAAATCCATTTAGTCACCAGGCATACTGGTGATGAGGAATAAATGTCTATTAAAGTAGTAACAATTATCAGTATTTGCATGGGGCGGCCTGAGCTGCCTCTGCAGACCCACCCGGGATGAACTCCACAGCATCTCATTTGTGCCATTTGTTCTTCCAATAGGGACTCTTTTCCTTAATCACAGGATTTCAAGATTTTAATGGTCACTTGGTCTAATCATCTATCCAATTGTCTTGTTCCCCCAAATACTCTAGAAGCCTGTTCTAGAACAATACCAGAGATGGAGAACTCACTACCCATCCGAGCAGGCATTTCTCCTGTGGTTGAATTATGGTGAAGCTGCCCTGGAGAGCCTCCCTTAAGGACAGTCAACCATCAGTTTTGTCTTGACATCAACAACCTTACCTCATCTGTGGCTGTGTACATACTACAAAAAGTGTTTGTTGAGTGGCTGATGAATGAACACAGAAACACCTTGTGGGAAAGCCAGAAGGTAGGGACAGAGGCAATCTGGTAGAATCAGATCTATCTATCCACACTGATCTCATACTAATAGTTCTTAAAACCTACAAAGCCAAACCCAAGCAAAAGACTCCCTCTATCTCCTTCCCCCACACTGTAGAGAGTCATCGTGTTTAGATCAAACCCTTTTGCTAGAGCAGAGATTCTCAGTGTAGTCCCCAGGTCATCATCATCAACGTTCCTGGGGAACTTGTTTACAGAAGCCACCTATCAGGCTCCACCCCAAAACTCCTGAATCAGAAAACTCCAGGGCCCAGCGTGGTGGCGCACGCTTGTAATCCCAGTACTTTGGGAGGCGGAGACCAGAGGATCCAGGTTCGCAGCCAGCCTCAGCTCTCTCTCTCTCTCTCTCTCTCTCTCTCTCCCCTTAGTGAGGCCCTCCGCAACTTCGTGAGACCCAGTTTCAAAATAAAGTATTAAAAAATAGGGCAGGGGGTGTAGTGTGGAGGTAGAACGCCCCTGGGTTCAATCCCCGGTACCGCAAAAAAAAAAAAAAAAAGAAAGAAAACTCCAGGGGTGGGACCCAGCCATGCAGAAATTAACAAGTCAGGTGACCCAGGTGACACTGATGCACACTAATGTTTGAGAACCACTCTGCTAGAAGACTGAATCTATTTAGGCCTGACCCCACCCACCCTGTGTCCACTGGCCCTCCTGGAGGGTGGGCGGGGCCAGGAAGGCAGCCCTGAGACTTGTGATTGGTCATTAGAAGAATCAGACTCGGACAGCACAGGAGGTCCCAAAAGCCAGACTCCTTTATGAAGAGCCCTCTAGATGAAGATTCATCTTTTGCCTCCTGCTTGTACCATGTCACTCCTTCACTGGATCTTTAATTGAACAGAATGTTTATTAAGCACCTAAAATGTGCCCAGCCCTGGGGCACCAGAAGGATAAAGATAAATGAGCCCCACATCTTCCCCTCAAGGAGTTCACAGCCTCGCAGAGGAGATTGCCTGTAAACTACAGGGGTGGCGGGGCAGACAGGAGGCTTGAGCTGGGGGATCTGGCTTCCCCAAGAAGGAGCCCCTGCGCTGCCATGTGCGATAGGAGAAAGATATCAGCAGCATTACCAGCGGACAAGGAGGCCAGGCCCTCACAGGCACCGGAGCACACCCAGCCAGCAGCCGGGTCCGCGAGAGGTTCAACAAAGCCCTAGCAGAGCGAGGAGCGGTTCCGGTGGCTGTGAGAGGGACTGACAAGAGAGGTCACTGGGCAGGACTTTATCTTGACAATAGGGGAGCTGGAGAGGATTTTACCTAGAGGGCCAGCTTAATCAGATGTACATGGTAGAACAGTGCTTAAGATTATAATACAGAAGATGAATTTGAAGGTCGGCTAGAGGCTATGGGAAACAATGAAGACGTATGGAGGGACAAGGAAGAATGGGGGAGGGGAGCTAGAGACAGAGAATCTTAACCTGGCACAGTGGCACACACCTTTAATCCCAGTACTTGGGAGGCTAAGAGAGGAGGACCACAGGTTGGAGACCAGCCTCAACAACTTAGGGAGACCCTCAGTAATTTAGCAAGACCCTGATTTCCAAATAAAAAGGGCTAGGAGTATAGCTCAGTGGGAGAATGCCAGAGAGAGAGAGAAAAAAAAAGAGAGGATATGAATGAACAAATACCTGGTGGAAAGGGGTATGTGTAAGAAAGCGAGGAGGAGCTGAGAAAGACAACTATGGCCTTCCGGCCTTCACCACTCAGCCGTGCCTCATCTAACACCACAGCCAGCCTCTTCACCCTCCTCCTGCCCCCTGGCCTTTCTATTTCTTAAACGGTTTTCTTCCCATCACGATTTAGGGAAGGAGGAGAATGGGTTCAGTCCAGGGTTGACTTTACTCTCCTGGAGTTCGGGAAAGAGATGTGGATTTGGGAGTTGGCAGGGTGGTGATAGAAACTATAGATGTGGAGAGACGTGTCAAAGAGATTGGAGAGAGAAGAACGAGAGGTATAGGCATAGAATTCAGAAAGCCCCAATATTGTAAATAAAAGACTGGTGGAGAAAGAGAAATGGATTTTTTTTAATTTGTTATGGAAGTCTCATGTGAGAGCAACCATCATAAACCAAGGGACTGGGACTGAAGACCAGGGCCACTACTCCACTAGTTACAGCTCCTGCCAACAGCTACGGAGTGCTTACCAGGCACCAGGACTCTCCAAGTGCACCCAGTGAGCATACTCCAGGCAGCCCACACCCCCATTAAGGAGCCAAGAGGGGTGGGGGTTGAGAGAGACCACTGGGCATGGCAGTTAGGAGGTCGCCTTAGCAAGAAGAGAAGCCGCCACCTCGTGAAGACTGGAAAGGGCCAGGATGCTCCTGGAAATGAGGAAGCAGGGATGAGGCCCAGACACGACTCCTTCCAGCATGGCCTTAGGAGAAGAGAGAGAGGGAGGCTGGTGGATGGAGGGACCACAGGGTCGGGGGAGGCTGGGAATTGTGCTTTACCAGGGAAGATCCACAAGCAGGTTCACAGGCAGGAGGGAGGGCAGTTTGAAAGGCAGGATTAGAGTCGGGCATGATGGCGCATGCCCGACTTGGGAGGCTGAGACAGGAGAATCACATCTTTACCGCCAGCCTCAGCTACTTAGTGAGGCCCTCCGCAACTTAGTGAGACTGTTTCAAAATAAAGAATAAAAAATAGGGCTGGGGGTGTAGCTCAGAGGTAGAATGCCCCTGGGTTCAATCCCCAGTACCACAAAAAAAAAAAAAAGAAAGGCAGGATTAGTAGGGACTGGAGTTAATGGAGCCCATGCAGACCCCAAAACAAAGTTTCTAACCCCATGACCTGGTCTTTTGAATGATTTCATCACTGGGTGAGAGAGAAAGTCAAGACTTCCAAGATTTATTCTGGTTGACTTGCATCCGGATCAGACTGTTATGTTTTGATGGAAAGAAATGCTCTGGAAATCATGCTTTAACTGGCTTGGAAGAGCTAGAAAAGCCAGCACTGTTTCACTTCCTGTATTTACTCCTATCTTCCTGTCACTCCAAACACCAGGGGCCAGCCTCTCGGCCACGTGAGCTGGGCACTCAGACACGCTCCAGCGTTCAGCAGGGCCTCACACATGCTCAATGTCCTGCTGCCGCCATCTTGAAATGCTTGATATGTATGGATGGGGGGGGCTCGTTTCCATTCTGCACTGGGCGCTACAAACCACGTAGCTGGTCTTGGAAATCTGTTGGGGCTGGGAGTGGAGATCTGGGGCTAAGTTATTCCAAAGGATAGCGTGAGAGCCACCAAGGGGAACCCAGGCCCCAAGCAGCCCTGAGTGGGGAGTGCAATTCCCGACCTTGACAGGCCAGCTCGAGGGCTCAGCCACTCAGCAGTCATCCTTCCAGCGCATCAATTGCTCTGGCCCTGCCTCAGGTCGGTCTTGCCTTCAGAGAGGCACGATCTGCAGCGGGCCTGTGCTGGGTCTGAATCCCAGCTCTGCCACTGACTACCTGTGCGATCTTGGGCGAGTTGCTAACCCTCTCTGTGCCTGGACTCCTCTCTTGGAAAGAGCTGACTGACAGCACACCTACCTCACCATAGTGAGAGTGACATGAGAGAATGCATTTAAAACAGGGCCTGGATCATGCTAAGTCTCACCACCATCAGCTGTCATTGTCACCACTGCCCTCACAGGCGCTCAGCAAAGAGAATAAATCCCCCAAAGGGGAAGGGGACCTAGTCATTTCTCCTCTGAAGTCTGGGGTGAAGCATAGCAAGGAAAAGGTGGGTTAAAAAAACATTCTGAAAATAAAGTATTGGAACCATCTGCTATCCTTTTATCATGTCAGCAATCTCACTCTGGAAATATCTGTCGTGCGGAGCCAGACTGAGCCCCAAGACTGCTGAAGCATGCAGAGAGGGCCGTGCCCCCATCTTCCCGCCTCCTTCCCCAGGGCACATGCCTTTGCGTCACACCCCCCCAAAGCCATCACCCCTGGGACCAGTCAGCCCTGGCGGTGCACAACCTAAGGTCCTTCCTTTCACCTTGGCAAGCGAGCACCTGGATTTTGTGTTCCTGGCACGGTGCACATGGAGAGCAACGGCTGTGACAATAAGGGAGGTCCAGCTTGCCTCCCTCTCTCTCCTTCCCCCTGGGGCGGATCCATCTGTCAAGCTGCAGAAATAGCGCTTTCCCGCATCCCAATCCAGAGCTGGATTCTCCACGCAGGACCCCTGGCTAGAGTTACAAATGCCTTCGGTGTTGCCCCAGAACATTTACAGCATGACTCCTGCGCCCCTTAACCCTACCAGGGGGCTCACCCCTTGTCTGGGGCAGGGATGGGGACAAAGAGGATGAGGGGTGCGGGGAGCTTGGGCAGTGTGTGTGAACAAAGCCCAAAGCCGGCTGCAGCAAACAGCAGAATCCTTCCTGCCGGGGAGAAGCGGCCGCCTTCCCCACTGATAACTTAATGACTCTGGCACATTTTCATCAGCCCAACTTGGAGCACGCAGTGGGTATCTGAGCCAGTGGTTTCCCAGAGACTGAAAGCAGCGACTGAAAGCAATTAGGGACGAGCATCCAAGAGACGAGGCCTGGGCCCCGGGGGTCGCGGGCAGCATCTCCTTCCCAGCTCTGCACCGCGTGGTGCGGCTCCGAGGACGCCGCCCTTTCCATCTGCAGCTTCAGTCTCTGGCCTGTGACACAGGCCGGCAGCACCCATCATCTACCAGTGCATCCGGGGCATCAGATCTACTGACAATCAGACACCTGGCATCTCTGCGCAGAGCCTCACCACAGCTCATTTACAGATGAGGAAACTGAGTCCGAGGGAGTTTAAGCAACAGTGCCAACGGCCGAGGCAGGACTGAAACCCAGGTCTGTCTGCCGGTGCAGCACACAATGAGAGACAGTCTCAGGACAGTCTCTGCTTGTCACCAAATTCCACCCCACCTCTCAGTGCCTAGGGAAAAGGCTGCTGGCCCCTATGACCTGTTCCCCCATGCTCACTGACTCACTGCTTCTGGTGGAATTGGGCCAGAGGAGGCAGCAGCAGGAGAATGGGGGTGAGAAGACAGCCAAGGCAGGGTTCTTGCTCAGCCAGCACCCCTGCCCTGTGTGGCCTGTGCTGGCCCAGGGCCTGCCCCTCCACAGAGGCCAAGTGTCCTTCACACTTTCCTTGGGACCGGGGATGGAGAGGGCTTCCTGCTCTCCCTGCTCACCACTCCATAATCATTCTGCCATCAAATTCTCTTCCATTCAGCACCTGAGTGGAATCCTGTGTGGTGCAGAGCCCAACAGATACTGTTTTGTGGGAAGAATCGCATCCTACCAGGCTCGTCTGCAGGAATGTGGGGCTCCCACCCCACCTTCCCAACGTCCCTTCTCCTCTCTCTGCAGAACTAGCGGGGGGAGGAGGGTGCCTGCCTCCCGCTCCCTTGAGTGGGGAGCAGCTCATAGTGAGAAAAGCTCTGTGTGTCCCTCAGACCCAAACTCAGACTGAGACCAAGCCTGAGAGAAACTTCACAAGCCACCAGCTCAGACTCATGGTCTCAAAGGGGGTTGTTAACCCCGAGACCATCTTAAACAGCTGTGCTTCCCTCAAGACCACGATGGTTCCACAGAGCTCCAAGTGATAAAAGTCATGGATTCAAGATTGCTCCAGGTCCTGTAGTGTTTAGGCCTGCTCCTGTTTAAGTGACAAGATGCCCATCTTGGGCAAGTCCAGGGCTCACACGCCCAGGCGGGCTCCCCTCTCTTGCCCTCAAAGCCTGGATGCCAGCCAAGGGTGGCCTCTGGAGACCTGGGGTCTGGTCCTGGCTCTGGTATCAACCCTCTATGCCCCCTTGGACATATCCCATGACTCTGACCTTGGTTTCCCCATCTGTAAAATACAGGAGGCTGGATCAGATGATAACTAAGTCCCCTCTATTCTAGAACCTCAAGGCTGTGTTCTCCAGCCTTCGAAGGCCTGCATGCCTCCTGAAGCTATTATTCCCTCCACTTGATAGAAAAATAATGTCGGCTCCAGCCACCGAATCTACCCAAGGACCGGCGACACCCTTCTCCCCACCCAGCAAGCAAGGTCTGCGGCTGCCTTCCTTCGCCATTGCTTCTTCTTTCAGGCCACTCGATGCTTATTTTAAACTGAATTCTTCTGGATAGTAACACAGAGGCTGGGGGAGGGGTGGGGCATAACCTGCTTTTTTACAGTCTCTGATCTAGAATCTATCAAACTCCAGGGGCCAGCAAGACCTGTCTTCACCAAGGGAGGCTGTTCTAGGAATTTACTAGACATGAATGTGACTCCCAGTTAAAAACAAGAATGGAGATAGGCAACAAGCCGCCTCTCATTTCAAAATATTATATAACTTGACTCTGGAGCCCCAGCAGAGAAATGCAGAAACTCCCCAAAACCAAAGCATGAAATACATTAGTGGGACTGTTTCCCACCCTGCTGAGAAACAGGGTAACAGAATCCTAGCAGACTCTGGGGTCAGCTTCCCTGGGTGAGCTAATTTACTATGTGACTTTGGACATGTGACTTAATCTCCCCAAGCCTCAGTTTTCTTGTCTGCAAAATGGAAATAATAATAGTTCATACATAATATAGGTGTTGTGAGAAGTGAATGAATTTATCCTTATAAAGTGCTCCGCTCAGACCTACACACAGCACATATTTAGCAAACACTAGCTATTTCTGTTCATTCGTTAAACTTTATCAGACTCCTTCCCTGGACCCTGACAACTCCAACAGCTAGTGCTTAGGACTCAACTGGGCACTCAGCTGAAGTGTTAAGTAAGTGCCCTTTCTGGTTGGGTATAAAGAAAATATTTATTGAGATCGTCTACAAACCAAGCAGTGAGCTAATTATTTTTGCACACTGTCTCATTTAACCCTCTTAGAAATCCTTCTAAGGTTTATACTGTTAGTTTCACTTGATTAAAAAAAAAACAAAAGAAAGAAAATGAAAGAAAAAAGAAGGGAAGGAAGGAAGAAAGAAAGAAAAAACAAGGCTCAGAGAGGTTAATGTATCCAAGGTCATAGCTAGGAAGTGTCAGGCAAAGATTCAAGTCCTGGACTCCTGATTCCAGAACCATCTTCTTCCAACCACATCCCTTGTAAGGCAGTGTCTTTAACTATTCCAGTACATCTACATTAGCATTCTTTTCTATCTTATGATAAAAATAATTTGAATAATTAATATAATTGTCAACATTTCTGGGGAAGGTAAATAAAGAAAATTTTTAAAAAATCAGTCCCCACACAGTTGGGGATCTCCCCAGCACCCTCTCTTGGGATCTCTAGGCACCTGCCAGGCCTGAGTGACTATCTGAACAAACACTGCCTGAGGTGCAAAACAGGCTTTATTTGTGGGTCCCAGGACACTGAGTGTGATTGGTCGTCCCTTAACCAAGGTTGCACCCCACCCCTGCACCACTGTAAGTTCTTCAGTTCATTTGGAGGAACATTGTCTATCAGCTCCTGTTAGACTTCCTGCCAAGATGTCCTGTCATTTCCACAAACTTATATGTCAAAGTTCCATCACTTCCCCCAAGTAACCTCCTCCCCCTTAGAACATTCCAGTTTAGGCTTCATGTCTCAGCTGCCCAAGCCCAAGATGCCAAGAGTCACCACTGCCTCTCTGTCTCCTCCCTGCGCCCCACATCCTTTCTGTCACCTGCCAGGTTCTGCGGGGTTTTCCTTCATAGACCTTTCTTGGCCAGCCTCAGCTACTTAGTGAGGCCCTCCACAACTTAGTGAGACCCTGTTTCAAAATAAAGAATAAAA
Organism: Glis glis; assembly: GCA_004027185.1. NCBI lineage: Eukaryota > Metazoa > Chordata > Mammalia > Rodentia > Gliridae > Glis > Glis glis. The sequence continues at coordinate 52,009 of PVJS01003761.1, read as the reverse complement.
AATAGGGCTGGGGGTATAGCTCAGAGGTAGAATGCCCCTGGGTTCAATCCCCAGCACCGCAAAAAAAAAAAAAAAAAAAAAAAGACAAATGGGATTACAGCAAACTAAGAAACTTCTGCACAGTAAAGGAAACAATCAGCCAAGTTGACTGGGAACATAGCTCAGTGGTAGAACGCTGGCCTTGCTCGTCTTATCCCTGCTGTCAGCACCATCCAGACTTCCTGTCTTCTAGCTGACTGGAAAAGGCTCCTCTCGGACATCAGGCCCCAGGCTCTCTTCCCTGCACGCCTAATCCTACCGATTAACCTTTCTAGAGGTGTCTCCTGGACCGACTCGCTTCACTGATGACTGTGAAGTCACTCTCTGAACAACTCAAACTGGCACCCCACAACCCGCGCCTTCTCTATGGCCCAGTCTCACCACCCAGACACGCTGCTTCAGCCAATGTGGTCTATCTTCAGTCCTGGCTTGGACATCCACGCCTCTTTCTCAGGCCATCCATCAACAATTTGGGAGCACGGCTGTGCTGGGACTGGGGTGCCCGTGGCCTATGACATGGCCCCTGCCTGCAGCAGGCTCCTGGTCCAGTTTGAAGACAGACAAGCAGCTACTGTACAGTGTGACAGGGAGCCTAGTGGAGAGAGATGCACAAGGTGCCCGTGGAGTCCAGAAAGGGGGGGGTGACTGTGGGTGTGCTGGGGGCTGGGGAGAGAAAGATGACTGGGACCGAACCCTGACTCTGCCACTTATTCACTGTGTGGCCCAGGGAAGCAGGTTGACCCCTCTTCCCCTGGCTCCCTTGTTTGTAAGATGGAGGCAGCCACAGCATCGGTCTCATGGCACTCTGCAAGGATGAAAGAGCTAACACAGATGAAGCCCAGGGAACATTCCAGCCCCTAGGTTAGTAAGCTTTAGCCATTACAATTCTCACTTCTCCCCTGCCCCACCCACACACAGCCCTCCATCCCCAGGGAGGGACTCCGCCCGTGCACGCGCAGTGGGTCATCCTCTGACACACTGGGCTCCCAGGCCCACTCCTCCCTGTTCCACAGCACGTCCACCCCATTAAATACCGCCCAGCAGCAGGTCACCTCCTGTGTGACAGCAGCCTGATCTTCCCAGGTATATTGGAGGAAGGGGAAATAAGATGAAGGCAAAGTGGGAGAAATATTCCTTAAGTAGGTGCTGTGTAGAAACCTTTTTTTTATTCTTTATTTTTTAAGTAGGTACTAGGGATTAAACCCAGGGGTATTCTACCTTCAAGCTATACCTCCAGCTCTTTCTTATTTTAAAACAGGGTCTTGCTAAGTTGCTGAGGGTCTCACTAAGTTTCTGAGGCTGGCCTTGGACCTGCGATCCTCCTGTCTCGGCCTCCCAAGTAATAAGGCTACAGGTGTGCATCAGCGGGCCCGGATGCAAACATTTTTATATATATTATCATAGTTAGCTTTCCTAACCAGGTGCTGTCCCCACTGCACACCCAAGGAAACAAACTCTAGCAGCAAAATGATCTTCTCTAAGTCCCGGATAACAAGCAGCAGAGCCACAGTTTGACCCTGGCCCTATCAGAGCACATTCTTCATCCCTAGCTCTCTTGTCTAAGAGATGATTACCTTACAGGACCTATGTTCCACACCATGACTGGCACCAGGCCCCTTGACCTCACAGTTCTGCTTCTAGGAAATAGTAAAGCATTATGCAAAGATATCGCTACGGTATTATTGCTAACAGTGAACAAATTTCTTAATAATTGTAAACTGACTAAATATTTAACAAGTAGAACATTGATTGCACAAGCTGGGACATAGTCATAAACTGTGGCATGCCCACATAATGGAATACTATGTAGCCTTAAAAAGGATGGGAAAAAATGGATTTATTGCTGGTCATGGTGCTGTTGTAATCCCAACAACTAGGGAGGCTGAGGCAGGAGGATCATGAGTTCAAGGCCAGCCTAAGCAACATAGTGAGACCCCATCTCAAAAAAAGGAAGTATTTATTGACATAGAAAGATATTCTTCATGTATTATTGTGTGGGAACATACCAGGTAGGGAAGGAAATGAACCCCAGAAGTATAGAACAAATGCAGTGTAAGTTATCTTTGAGAAACAAGATTATGGGTGATTTTAATTTTTCCCTTTTTGTTTATCTGTAGTTCCTGCTTTTTCTGCATGAAAAAATACTATTTTCTTAGAAAAAGTTAACAAATAAAAAGAGCCTCTATAAATGTTAATGCCTACCCTATTATGGGTCATCCCCACCTTAATAGGGGTTATTTGTCACAGAGTTTGCCTTAAGTAACAGCTAGCAAGAAGGTTCCAACTTGATGAGAAAACCATTTCAGAGGGCGCGGGCTCCAGCCCAGGGCTGGCTGGCTGTGGTGGTAGGTTTGGAGGAGGGCCAGCAGGGAGCAGAGGAGCAGAGGAGCAGAGGCTGGAGGGCCCAAGGGTCCCCGCTCCCACCTCTGCCCAGCCTCCTCCTCCGTGACACAATGGCATTTAAACATTGAAATGGACCCCTGCTTTGCCAGATCAAATGCACTCCATCTCCAGGGATCGATCCCACTCTACAGGCCCTGCTCCACAAATCACGTTTCTGGGGCACCCAGTCTTCCCCCACCCTCGCCCACCCCACCCCATCCAAGGACCAGCAAGATAATAGCCAAGACAACTGAGTGATGAGCCCGGCTTCCCTTCAGCAACAAGGGCAGCCAGCCTGAAGGCTGCATTATCGGCTTTTCCTCTGCAGTCCAAAGCTCAAAGCACATGAGCCTTAGAGAATGTGGGCCTTAATGCTTCCCAGAAAACTTTCTAATAAGACCACAATAGTCATCCGATTCTCCCTGCTGCTCTCAGTGTGGGTGGAACCAGGGTGATCTGAAAGGGGGTGGAGGCCAAGCCGGTTCCCTGGGACTGCTGAGGGTTCAGGCTGTGTCTGCCCCATCCACCCATCCCATGGCTCCTCTGGGCCTGTGGCACAGTTCCATGATGTCCCACGATTTACTCCTGCTTCCAGTCCTGGGGACATGGTATCTCCTGAGTTAAGAGCCTCCTTGTTGAGCCTCATTGTTGTCAACTGGGCAGAGTAGTACAAGTCTGTAGTCCAAATAATTGGGAGGCTGAGACAGGAGGATTGCAGGTTCAAGGCCAGACTCAGAAACTTAGTAAGACTCTTTCAAAATAAAAAGGGCAAGGGGTGTAGCTCAGAGGTAGAATGTCCCTGGGTTCAATCCTCAGCACCACAAAAAAACAAACAAAAACCCTCCTAATTGTTAAGCTTCTGTGCTGAGGAAAGGATCCCAGAGTTCAGGGAAGGGGTACTGATCAGGGAGGCCCAGAGCCCGAGAGAGAAGCCATTCTCTCACCACAAATGAGGAAGTGGGTCACAGCCATTGAGGGGCAGTCAGGACTAGGCCTCTGGACTCTGCTTTAGCCCAGCATCCTTCTCCTTCCAGTATGCCACCACCAGGAGGCAGGATTCTGGAGCAGAAAGGAGCATCGCTCCCTACTCTGACATCGCCCCCACTGGGCATAGCTACTACCCCTGCCAGTTTCTAGAAGGCAGAAAGCCCTGTGGCATGGTCTCATTTCCAGCCACAGGCCACACAATCGAAGATGCTTGTCTGTGGGGCGAGGGTGGCAGAGTACGGAGATGCCACTGACACAGAGGTGGGGCTGACAAGGCCCCTCCTGATGTGAGCCCCGGTAGATGTGACTCAGACGTGAGTCACGGTCCTAGGAGGGCCTTGGTCACTTCTGTTTGCCTCCTGTCACTAATCCACCATAATGCCCTAGCCTGGGGAGTGGGGAGAGTGATTTTTGTAGATTTCAATGTAAACGGCTCAAAATCATATAATCCATTCCACTTTCATTATAATTACTACCCGGCTCTTTTTATATACTTTCATTATAATTACTACTAGCTTGCCAATCCAATACCTAGAAGTTATCTGTCAATAGTGGACAGGGCTCTTCCTCATAAATAAGGTGCGTGTGCTCATGAATTAACTTTGGAAAGGTGTTTTGTCCTCAGCTCTCAGGAGACTGCCAGGGTAGGAGGGCACAGTGACCTAGCAGTTTATTCGGGAGATGCCCTAGGGTGTAACGGTTCTGGAGTTGGAGAAACTGGGATGAGCCAGCTGTGTGACCTTACATAAGTCCCTCCACCTCTCGGAGCCCTCAGTTTCTTCAAGGTAAAGTGAGGGTCGACTGTCCCTGTGTCTCAAGACGAACATGGGGATTTATAGAGACAATCTGTGAAAAGTGCAGGTCTTGCTCGGTCCCTCCCCGAAGGGCCAACGCTCAGAGACAGAACGTTCTCCCTGAACATCATCAGACCATCATCACCATCTTCTTTTCTATCATGTTCCTTGAACAAAGAAAACAGAAAAGTGGGTCTCTCATCAGGAGTCTGCCCCGGTGATGCTAAGAGAACAATTCAGGCTAGAAGGAGTCAGGAAGAGAAGAAGTGAACTTATGAAGGACTTACAGCATCCCAGGAGCCCAAACCCAAGGACTCCTTGCCTGTGTCTGTCCCCAATTATCATCCCACCTATAAAACTGACTAATGATGCTAGTAGGATTTAAAGCTACTAAGTAAATTAAAATCAAGCACTGGATTGCTGAGTTTTATCATTGCTGAAAGAACTAGCAAGGAGAGATTCCTAAAGAGGCCAGCTAAACATTGATGTGAGGCAGTGGCAAGGTGTCTGGAGAATAGTGGAGCGTCGAGAACTTCCAGGCAAAAAGCAGGGAACGATGACAGGGCTGAGCAGTCAGAGGCAAAGAGCCTGGAGTCTGAATGAAGGAGACTAGTCATTCTCAATCATCAGTCTACGTAAGACAACCCCCCCCCCCGCCAAGGAACACGCAGAAAATGTAGGTTCTGGCCTGCCCTCTGTGATTCTGAGGCAGGAGGTCTGGTGTGGGGCCCAGGAATCTGTATTTTGCTAAGCATCTAGGTTATTTCTGTGCAGGTGGTCCAGGTCTACACTTTTGACAAACACCAACAGCCTTCCCCACAAAGTTCTATTCAGTTGCTTCATTATGGGCAATGAACACGTTTGCTTTAGGCGAGATAGACCAAAAAGGAGGAAACAGAACTATAATCCTTATGCTTGGAAATGTGCAATATAATTAATAGAGATTGGTTACTTGCTGGAAAATGAAGCATTCATACACACAATCTGTAGACTGGGTAAAAAATAAATTACATTCAGATGATTTAATATTTCTGAGATGGAATAAATTCAATGGCTGAGTGAAAGGCAAGAAGTGAACTATCTATCACCTGAAGTTAGCAGTGAAGATAATATTTCAACCACCCATCGTCAAAGAGAAGCTTGGACCAACTACACAACAGGACAGCTATGTTCAGGGACACATACCGGGAAGGGTTAAATATACCGGGCTCTGAAAAACGGCTTATTACCACTCCTCATAAACCCAGAGAGAGGGGCCGGGGTGCAAGGTGACCTAATATTTTCATAAATAACTCGAAAGATGGAGTGGGAATTATGCTAATCAAACCACAGACGGTACAAAAATGGCAGGGACTGCAAATCTATGGAGAATGAAATTTAACTACTGGGCAATGTCTTTAAATTTGCCTTTATTGGATCTTGTATATTGAAGTCACACATTATTGTATCTGTTTATTGAGATTCAATAGGGCCAAATACGGAGTGATTTATGGAAGGACGGATAATCAAATGCATAAGTACAAAAGAGCATACACCTGGAGAGACCAGCTTGGGGCAAGACGGGCACTTCCTGGGAAGTGGTTGAGACGGTCGGTACACAGGGTAAGTAAGGGGGTATTCTCTGTAGATGCAGGTTGTGCTAAGAGCTGGTGTGCAAAACAAACAAGGAAATGTGTCCTGCTTTTAGAGCCATTTGGCCTTGATGTTACTTCCTGTGGGAGTCCTGTGCCTAAATGTAGACCCAGAAGGGAATTCAGAGCAGGACAGTCCAGAGATTACGGGATGGAGCCCTAGGCCAATAGAGGCTACAAAGGATGTTAGACAAAATTCTGACGGTGTCTATTTGTTGGGCAAAGATGCTCAAAAGACAAGGAAGCAGTAGAAGAGGACATTTTCAACTCCAGTTAAGGAGAAACAATCATTCAAAGCCCAGCTGGAATCACGAAAAAAAGGGCAGCTTATGGTAACAGCTTCCCTGGGGACGTCCACGAAAGGCGACCAGACACCTCTCTACTTAGGATGCATTAGAGATTATTAAAAGCATTCCTTGCCCAGTTCAGGGGTGGGGGGGTGGGCCTCGTGACCTCTCCAAAGGTCATTTCTATCCCAAAGGATCCCATGTCTGAAGGGCACCAGATAAAAATAAAGTCTATTAATCACTAAGCTGCCACACAATGTCCTAGGAGAGAGAGAAGAGAGAAGGGCAGTCTACAGTGGACCTCGCTCTGCCGAGGGAGGCAGAGGGAGGCAGTGCATACATGGGCAGAGCCAAGAAAGCAGCCGCAGAGACGTCCCAAAAGCCAACATCAGCCTGTGATCCAGCCTCCCAAGCACCACGGGTAAACAGGAGGAAGACCCTGGGGAGAGGAGATCAGGACACAGCAAACGGCACTGAGCGCCCCTAAACAAACCAGGGGCTTGGGAGGAGAGGGTTTGGTGCGGGCACGAGCAGGAGCTACCAGGAGACAGCGTGGCATGAGCTCTTTGTGCAGAAAGAGGGGAGCCAGGCGAGAGGATGCCCATGAGGAGTGCTTCGTGGAGATAATCTACCAGGAGGCAGGCGTCAGAGAAGAACTGTGAAATGAGTGAAGCCAGAGAGAGGGGCACACGAGGTGTGTGTGGGGATATGTGGGACTATTATTGGCTGGGAAGTCAATGAAAGCTAGAGCAAGAGAGCAAAAAGTTAATCCCGTGATCTATGATAGCAGAAAATCATATAATGAAAATAAAGCTTTTTAAAGGAGGAGTAGAGTAGCATGCCCCCATTACACAGAAGCCATTTTGTGGTCCTGAAGCATGGGCTGCTCTGGCTGGACACAGCTGGAAAGCCTGTTCCCAGGGGGTCTGAGGACCCCTTCCAGCCCACGGCCCAGAACCAGCCTCCCAAGCGCTAGCATGCCTGTGCTTTGTATAGGTCAAAGCAAAACTGATCCCCATCTGGGAAGCAAGACCCAGGCCAAAGCAGGCCCCTCCTGGCATTGCTAAGAGGCATCGAGCCCATGCGCTGCTTTCTCCTCATGCTGGACCACAATTGCTCTGGGGTAGGAATGTCACCTGCAGGAGTCATCTCAGGAATTTTGGCTGCATGGTGTATTAAGCAGACAAATGCGGGTCATGGAGTTTGAGTTCTTCTAGCAAAATGTTCTCCAACCAGCTGTCACCCCACCGGGCACAGAACAACTTTTTGAAATCAAAAGAGACCAGTGAAGAGGGAGGGAAAAGTCCCACCCGCCAGTGTACTCCCTGTGTCCCCTGTTCCCTGGCTTGCTCCCTGCCTTAATGGAGACTGTAGACCCCGACAAGATGGATGGGGCGCCCGAGGGACCACCAGGCCAGATCCCATCCTCACAACAGCCCCTCCTTCCCCACGGCAGAGCTCAGAGAGGAGACGACGGGAAGGGGAGCTCATCGGGAGTGTGGTTTGGGGGGCTGCCCCTGCTGTGACATGAGCAGATGGCACCAACACAGTGAGAAGACAACTAGGGCGAGGATTTTAAACCCCCGCCCCATGCTCTGGCAAGGGAGAAAGACAAAAGCTGCGATCTCCAGTTGACCGCCATCCCTCCTCCGGCCGCACCTCACTCTGTCTGCAGACCCTAACCCAGGAGCCAAGCAGTGGTTCATGCAAAAGATGTTTCTGAAGCCAGCATGAAAGGCCAGAGATGGATGGAGGGCCATTTATTAAAGTAAGTCATCCTCATAGAAAGATTCATAGGCTGCCCTACCTGAGACAGGAGACAGCGAGAAGGAAATTAAAGGGAAACAAACAAAAGTCACAAAAGCCAAGCACCTTTGTCACAGGGTTTTGAGTTATGTTTTTGTTTGTAACTCTCTGAAATAGAGAAAGAAATTGAGGATGAATCTTAAAAGAAAGAGAGAGAGAGAGCGCCAGAGGGAAGCCACGAAGAAGACGCTGCCAGATGGAGCCTCCCCCGATGTACACAGACCCCAGAGCTGCTGTGACGGCCAGAGGGGCTGGCCCGGTAGAGGCACAGGCAGGTAAGGCGGGGTGCAGGCCCCAGAGCTGGTGGGCTCACAGCCAAGAAGTCACGGGGCAGGGCGGGATGGGTCCAGATGGAGGGGCCCGTACTTACTGTCACAGACATAAGGCTTGTCATGGTCTTCCTGAGAGGCAGCGTCATGCCTCCTCCTGCCGCCTGCAGAGCCACGAGCCTGGGGAGACAGTGGGGTGCAGATGCTTGTTATTATGATAATTGCTGCAGCTCCTGAGCATGCACACAGTGAGGCTCTGGGCGCTTCACTGTCATCTCCACACACCACCTTTATGGATACCTTCATATCAGCACCAACCCCCTTTTACAGGTGAGGAGACTGAGGCCCAGAGAGGTTCGGTACCTTGTCCCAAATCACTCAGCTACTCGCCTGGATCGTCTTCTTAAGTTTGCACAACTGCGAGTCAGAAGGAACACTGTGATCCCCGTTGTATAGATCAGGGGGCTGAGACAACAGGGAGGCTGAGTAACCTGGCCAAGGTCGTTTGGCTACTAAGTGCAGAGCCAGGACATATGCTCAAGACTGTCTGACCAAAATGCCCCTATCCACCGAATTCCCACATGCCACCGGGGCCTCTATCCCACCAGGGCCTCCTCCTCCAGCTTTGGTGACGGTCAGGAGGCGGTACCTCTACACCCTGTGCAGATGGGCTTATTGGGAGCAGGTCCTGGTGGGGCAGGAAATGCATCTGCAGTGGTCACCCACGCTTCCCACTCCCCAAGTGCCCAAAGAGCCAGCCAGGCCCAGCATCTGGGCCCAAAGCATGAGCCCGGGCACAGGAGAGCAGCCCATGCCCCTCCATCTTGGCCTTCTCAGTAGGAGTGGGTGGGCTGAGGACAAGGCCTCCCGGTGTGGTCCACCTCTGGCCCCCAGACAGCGGCTAAGCCCTTGGCCCTCACGGTCCCCTGAGGCTAGACTCCCGATACCACGCCCTGTGTGCCTCTCCCAGGAAGGGCCAGCGCTCTACCTTCAGGAGGAAAAGCCCAGCCCAGGACGGTGGCTAGGAACACAACAAGGTTTATTTTTAAATCTCTGTAAGTACCACACTGTCACGTGTGCAGCACCCTGCCTCTTCCAGGTCATTCTTTAGAGATGAGTGGCAGTAAACCCCCACTCAAGGAAAGAGCTGGCCGAGGTCTTTGGGGACAGAGAGGAAGGGGCAGCAGAAAGGGAATGAGACAAGGCAGCCGCCTGGGGTACAGGGGAAATGGGGCAGTTCTGAGGCCTGGCCTGGAAAAGTATCCCTGGGGACTTCATGATGGAAAGGCCTGGGAGGCACACACACACACACACACACACACACACACACACACACACCTCACTGGGGACTTCACAGCAGGAAGTCCCATATCCCAGGCCTGCAGCGCACACTCTGGCAACACACATACACACCTCACAAACAACCCTGCCTGCCAAGCTGCTGCCTCTGCCACCTCCTCAGCTTATCCCCAAAACAAATTACAAAATCCCCTCCCCCCTGGCTCTGGGCTCCTCTGCCTCCCCACCCCCACCCTGCAAGCTGACAGCCAGCTGCCCTCCTCCCCGCGCCCTCATTACTCAGAGTTGACCCCAAGAGGGAGCTGAGAGGTGCTGGCAGTCACCCCGAGGCACTGACAGGCTCCTGTGCCCAGGACACCAAGGGTGCCCACCCTCTGCGGCCCTCACCCCCTTGGAGCCCCCCTCAGTGAAGCCAGGGACAGTTTGACATGTGCAGCCCGCAGCCCTGTCACCGCTGCCTCTGAGTAGGTGAAAGCAAGTCAAGCAGAATGAGGAGGCGACAGTGACAGGGAAGGGGCTCTGCGACGAGAAACACCTCCTGAGCCAACAGGAGGACCCAGCAGAGAACTGGAAACACCAGGGCGTTGAGGCGCTGCTGGTGGGAAGGGACGTCCCCGCAGAGAGCTCGGCTGACCAGAGGGTGGCTATGTGCCCCCCTGCTCTCTGTTTCCCCAACTGCAAAACAGGGGTCCTGGCTATAGGGCACTTGAGGGGACATGCGAGGGATCCCTCCTGAGGCAGTAGCACTCACAGTCCCCTGGAAGACCTCCGGCTTGGCAACTCAGAATCCTTCCTGTCTTGCTCAGATGTCACCTCCTGTAGGAACCCCTCCCGGCCAGCTTGTGTGCACTGATGCCCCCCCCCCGCCCTGTGCTGTCTCCTCTGCCCAGCGCTGACGTCGTCATAGCGCTCACCATTGTCTGGCATTAAATTATACACGTGCTGGTTTCCTTGTTGACTTTCTGTCTGCCCCACATGAGGTGGAGCTCTGCCTATTTGGGCCACCATATTCTCAGAACCCAGCCCAGAGCCAGCCACAGAAGCAACCCTTAAACCTTTGCCAAAAAAAACTGAATCGATCAATCAGACAGGCTGTGAGTTCAATCATTTTTGGTTTTCTCCATTCTCTGTGTTGAAATGCCATTGTTTCTTCCTTCAAAGGCCACCCCAGGCTTTGTATTCCCTTCCTGTTCCATACCCTAATCCAGGAGCTTAACCGAACACTGAATTCTTCACCAGCTGGGGTTCTACCGTCACACTGCCCAGCCCAATCCATCTGCATGACTGCCAGACCGCTTAGACAAAAGGCAGGAGCCATAGGAGCCCATGGTCATTCATTCATTCACACATTCATTCATTACCATCTACGACCCACTTAGGCATCCCAGGGCAGTCTCCTGCCGATCCCATCAGGTTCACCCAGGCTCTTGCTATGCTCATGTCTTTGTTTTTACTGATCCCTGTCATGGCCAATCTCTCCTCTGCCCATCCACATCCAATCTATCTTTAGCCCTGCCAGTATCCAGCTCCTCTAAAAATCTTCCTCTTGCCACATTGGGGAGTAAAAAAAGCATTGCGTTGAAGTCAGATGGACGTCTGCTTGAGCACCAGCTGTATTTATCAGTTTTTTGTTACTACAACAAAATACCAGAGGCAGGCTACTTTATAAAGAAAAGAAGTTAATGTTGACTCATGGTTCTGGAGGTGCAAGGTCTAGGCACCTCATCTGGTGATGGCCTTCTTGCTGGCAGAGTCTCAAGGCAGCACACAGCATCATGTGGCAAGAGACGAGGAGCATGTGCGTGTGTCTCTTCTGGTCTCTCTCCCTCTTCTGATACAGCCACTGGAATTCGGTCATGGGAGCTTCACCCTTACCTAATCCTCATCACTTCCCGAACCCACTTCTGAACACCATAATCAGATTAAGTTTCCACCCTGTTGGTACCTCACAATGGGAATTAAATTTCAACATAGGAAGTTCTTGGGGGACACTCACCCCATATCCAAACCATGCACTAGCCATGTGCCTTGGACAAGTTACTTCTCTAAGTTTCAGTGTTCTCATCTGTAAACTGGCCCAGCAACACTTCTACAGCAGGGCTGCTGAGAGGGCTAGAGCTAAGGGGTGTGAAACCACAGGGACAGTGCTGGGTCCCCAGGAAGTGCTCGATAAGGTATTTCCCCTCCTCCTCTGGGCTCCTGTTGCATTTGGTTAGCTCTGCCCTTTATTCATTGCCTGGTGGGCTCTAGCATATTCTCCCTAATTTGACTTTTTTGGGGCATTCTACCTCCGGGCTATACCCCCAGCCCTAGTTTTTATTCTTTATTTTGAAACAGGGTCTCACTAAGTTGTGGAGGGCCTCACTAAGTAGCTGAGGCTGGCCGCGAACCCAGATCCTCCTGTCTCAGCCTCCCAAGTACTGGGATTACAAGCATGCACCACCATGCCCGGCTCCTAATTTGATTCTAAGGTCTTTAAGGACAAAGATGGCATTTTATACTTTATTATGAATTGCTAACACTTAGCACTAGGCTGGGCACACTGCACACAAAGCTCTTTATATTTTTTTATTTATATAATTTCTTATTATATATATATATATATATATATATATATATATATATAATTTTTTTGCAGTACTGGGTTGCTCAGTCAATTCTTACAATAATCCTTTGGATTGGACCAAGAGGTAATATTATTCCTATTTGTCACTTGGTGAAGCAGGTTCTGAGAGGGTTCATGACTTGTCCACAGTCACAGAGCCAGTTGAAGGAACAGGACCTAGGTTTCCAGGGTCTGCTATGAAATCTTTGGAGCCAGTTCTCCAAAAGAAACCCAACCTCCCTCACTGAGAACTGCCTGCCCCATTCCACTCCTCCCCACCCCACCTCCCATTCACACACCGGTGAACCATAGTAGCCATGATGGACTGCAGCCTCAGTATCACCTAGGAGCTTGTTAGGAGTGCGACAGTTGATTGGCTGGCTCAGGAGTAGTTACCTGATTACTGGGCCAATCAGATTCTACCTCCAAGCTGGACCAATCAGATTCCACCTCCAAGGGACTTAGAACTGGGAACAGTGACCCCAGTTAGTACAAGCTCTTGAAATGTGGAGACCCATAAATTCAGGAGCTATGGGGTCCTGTGCACAGAGAAGCATGAAAGTCAGTCATTGGAAGAATGAAGGCGGGAGACACAGAGGCCAGAATGACCTGGGTTCCTCGCTCTTCCCCAGTTCTAAATCCCTGCCGCTTTCCTGCCCTTCCTGTGGTTCTTCAAAGATTGCTCAAATTTGGGGCAATGGCCCAGCAGCTTTTCAAATCCTTCCATTTTTGCTTAAGCCATTGAGTTTCCTGCAACTAAAAGACCCTTAACTAGGACAGGCAGTCCCAAGCCGAGGGCTAGTTCTTCTATACCCATTGTTCTCAAATAGTGGTCCAGGGATTGGTGTCAAAACTATTTTCATAATGGTACTAAAACGTTATCTGCCTTTTTCACACAAGTACACAATGGAGTTTTCCAGAAGCTACATGATGTGTGATGATGCTTTCACTGCAAGCTTGTGTATTCTTAAATTCAATTCTTTTGTTTTCATATCTAATTATAACAAATTATTAGTGAAACGAATCTCAACTGGTTATAACCAGAACAATACCTTTGCAGGGTTCTCAGTAATTTTTAAGAGTGTAAAGAATCACTGAGACCAAAAAAGTTGGGGACCATTGTTCTACACCCCTGCTATTGTAAGTATTGTCCTCGGCCTGGCAGCACCTAGGAGCCTATTGACAGGGCAGGAGCTCAGTCCCCACCTCCCAGACCTGCGGCATCAGAACCTGTACTCTACCAACATCCGCAGACATTCGTGTGCATGCTCAAGTTTGAGAAGCACTGGACTGTACCATAGTAAATAAATACTTGCTGATTGATGGATGGATTCATTGATAATACTCAGGTGGACGGTGCACAGTAATTTCATGTATTTTAAAGAGCATAGATTTCTCAGGCCAAAGTTACCGTAGATCCAATTATTAATTGTTGGGTTTAAACTGCCCTTGTCCCTCAGGGACTACACATGGCCAGAACTCTGAGAGTTGTTCCCTTTGCTTGTGCCCTCCTGCTAATATCTAACCTTTATTAAGCACTCAAAAATTGGCTGTGTGTGATTATTCCCATTTTACTGATGGAGAAATTGAGGTCCAGGGTACTTATACTATTTGATCCAAGTCACGGAGGTTACGTGATTCACTCAAGGTATGGTAGATGGTGGAGATTTGAACTGGGATTTGAACTGTGGGGTCAAAGTTCAAATAAGGCAAAGCCCATCTTGTAGTCACTACCTGAGCCCTGGCCTCGCCGATGTACACATGAGCACCTGTGTGTCTTATCAACGTGCAGACCCTAATCCTGTCCATCTAGGGTGGAGGCTGGACTCCTACGTTCCTAACAAGCTCCCAGGTAATACTGAGGCTGCAGCCCAGGGCCACATGCAGAGGCACCAGACCTTAGTCTAACAACAGAAATGGGGGAGGTTGTGGTCCAGTAGCCGGGATAGGCCACTTTAAAGAATGGGCAAGATGGCTTAATTGAGGCTGTGGGTGAAGCACACTTATTCACATACTTACTCCAACACAGAGAGGCTCACCCAAACCCTTCTGGGTCCTTCCACGGCTCCCACCATGGGTGACATCTCCACCACAATGTCACTGTTCAACATGGGGCCATCGGCTGCCACTTGGCCAGCATCAAGAGGGTCCAAGTTAGTCTCAGCCCATCCAGTCCCCTCACTGTTTCAGGACTTCTCTCAGCTGCCATGAAGTTGAAGTCAGACATTATTTGTTTTCCATCACTCAATATTCATTCAACAAGCTGGGCTTGTTGGCTATATGCTGAGCACTGGGCACTGAGCACTGACTCTTGTCCCCCTCGAAATAAATATCTATAGACACATCAACAGAGACCTAGATGCAAATATCCTGAATCTACTCAGGTCTCTAATCAAACAGAAGTAGTGCCCCCTTATCCATGAGGAATATGTTCCAAGACCCTCCACCGGGATGCCCCAAACCCCGGATGATATCAAACCCTACAATTTAATGCCTTTTCCATCTTAACTAATCATTTATTTTCCATCTTTACTAATCATTGTGGCCATAACTTTTGAAGCTGAAGATGTAACAGAGAAGCCAACAGGAATTTCTTTCTCTTTCTTCACAATTTCACAGACAGAAGATTCTTTCTTGCCCTGAATCTTAACAACCTCCGCATTTGATGTTCTTTCCTTTAGTCTAGAACTTTCACCTGTTCACTTAAAGGACACACTTTACGCCTTCTCTTCAGCATATCTGAATTGCCAGCTTCACTACTCTTGCAGTTCAGGGCCATTTTTAGGTAAAACAAGCACTGTGATGCCACCACAGTCTATCTGCTAACCCAGGCAACTACCATGTGACTAATGGGAAGATGGCACATACAGCGTGCATGCCCTGGACAGAGCGACAATTCACATCCCAGGTGTGACAGAGCTGGACAGCACAAGACTTCATCACACTGCTCAGAATGGCACATGGTTTTACACTTATGAGTTGTTTATTTCTGGAATTTCCATTTAATATTTTCAGAACATGGTTGATCACAGGCAACTAGAATTGTGGAAACCAAAACTACAGAAAGGGGAGAGAACCATACCAGTTATCAAAGAAATACAATGGATACAGGGAGACATAAAACACCACCACTCCACCAAATTTAGAGTATGAGAAATTTTACAAGACGACCCAAGTTCTTCAACAAATAAATGGCATGAAGGGGGGAAAATGCATATGGTGGGGTGTAATGAGAAAGAGATGTGTGTGGAATAAAGGATATTTAGGTTTCAAATAGACCAATCATTAAAAGGTCTTTTTTGGAGAAATGACCAGGGATCAGACAGTAGATATTAGAATAACAGTTTCATTTTACTATGTTATGAAAATGATATCTATTAGAGATACACATTAAGGTATACGCTAAAATGTCTAGGATTTGCTTTCAAATACTCTGGGAGGGAAAAAAATCAAACAAACATAAACTGACAAAAAAATAGGAGAAAAGAATAGATGAGACAAAACAGCCAAAACATTATTAACAGATAAAACTGATGACAGCTGTATATAGGTGCACCATCAGATAATCGCCCTGCCCAGACTAAGAAATTCAAGCTCCTGTCCACGGTCAAAGCGTCTCCACAATGCGTGTGATAGTGGGCTAGTGTAATAGCCGCCTGGGGACTCACTCACAGTATAGTTTAGGTCCTAGCCTAGACCTGTTAAATCAGAATTTCTGAGCACAGGTCCTGGGAATCTGCACTTCGATGTCCACTAAAGTATAAGAACCACAAGCGTAGGGAGGCTTGCCATCATTATTGTTGGACCTTTTTATCTATGAGAGGGGGAGGGTCCTGCCAGGAGCCTGTAGAAGCCAGACCCTCAGGCCTAAGAGGACGAATTCTCTGGTGGAGAGCCTCCGTTTACCCCTAGAGTGATCTCTCCACCTTATTACTGTCCAGTGACCTTGCAGACCCCTGCAGATGACCAGAAAGCCCCTTTGGTCTTGTATACGAGGCACTTGGCAAACAAGAATGATTGTCTCAAAGCACCACCGGCTTGCCCACACCCCCCCTCCTCCTCGGGGATCACTCCAGTGTTTTCATTCATTCTCCCCCAGGTTTCTCCTCTGCCATTCCCATCTCTGACCCCTTCCCTACCCCGTCCCGGGACCACCGGCCCCAAAGCTCATGCAAAACGCGCCTGGGGACCATCAGCTGTGGCCCTCCTGCTTCCCCAGCAGGTCCTACTCTCAGCCCAGAGAAGCACACTCCAGAGCAAGCGTCCTGACCCTGTCATTCTGGGACAACCCCGGGATAGCAAGGCAGGAAACTTTCAGCCTTCATTCATGACAAAGAAATAGGTTCCCTGGACATACTCTCCCCATCATCCTCCCTTGGCCGGATGCCATCCTTCTACCCTCCACTGACACGCCATCTCCTCAGAATATGCTGGAATCAGAGCTCATCTGGGCCTTTCCTCTCTGAGTATTCTCCAATAAAGTGTGATGTCTACCTAACTGGAATCCACCTGGGGACCGACGATTGCCTGGCCTCAGCCTCGCTCTCTTTCCTCCCGCATGGCCTCCCCCACTTACCCGTCCTCTGGTCCTATTCTTTCTCTTGGGGATGTCCTCTTCTAAATCCTCTTCTTCATTCCCTTCTTCTCCATTTTCTTCATTTTCCAAAACCCTCTGGAATGACAAGAAAATCAATAGAAGAGTTGAGAAATAAAACGTGAAGTAGAAAACCATCGGGGGGAATTTTGGAGGAGTTCCATGGTGGTGTTGTTTTTCAGCAAAGCGAGGATGCCGTGGCCGCTCGGGCAGTGCGGCCTCCAAGGTGCTGCCCAGGAACTTGCGTTCTCAGCAGCACCAACACTCACAGAGCCCAAGTCCCACCCAGCCACGTCCCCCTGGAACCCGACCCTCTCAACTCTTTCCCCAAGCAGTTTTCTTTTTTGTTTTGGGCAGTACTGGGGATTGAACCCAGGGGCGTTCTACCTCCAGGCTACACCCCCCAGCCCTATTTTTTATTCTTTATTTTGAAACAGGGTCTCACTAAGTTGCAGAGGGCCTCGCTAAGTAGCTGAGGCTGGCTGTGAACCTGCGATCCTCCTGTCTCAGCCTCCCAAGTACTGGGATTACAAGCGCGCGCCACCATGCCCGGCTCCAAACATAGTTTTCTCTAACAGCAGAATACTCTGGTGGGGATGTTTTCCTATGGGGGATAAGTTGTTTTATCAGAACTTACTGTCTTCAATGTAATATGTCCCTTTTTTCCTTAAGGGACACCTCAGAAATATGGAAATAGTTTTCTCCTTTTCTCTGCCATTCTAGAACCTGCCCTGTTCCATGAAAACAAGTAACTTTCTGTTCATCCAACTAGAATGTAACATTAATGTGCAGTTCATCATAACCCATTGTTGTTTTTGTTAGAAAAAATAGATTTTTATTATAGTCCATGCCTTGTAATGGAGCTTAGAGATCATGAATTCAAATTCTCTCTCCAGCAGCCCTGGGAGCCGCATGGCACCATAGAGTCCAATTTCCATTTGGCGGGTGAATAAACTGAGGCCGGGAACAGTTTTGATTGTTCAAGATCTTCCGGTGAAAAGCGTGGGCAGAGCGAGGTCAGGTCCGGAGCTCACTCCCCACACACGTGTCACCCTCGGGACTGAGTTCCAAGGTGCGTCACAGCGCACTCCTCAGAGGGGCCTGAGCACTTCACTCCCTTAGAGGAGGGGGGTAGGGTATGTACCCCAGGTTTAAGAGAGGGATAAAGATCATGGCAGAGGGCCTGGTCTTCACCATGGAAGTAAGCTAAGAAGCAAGGGGCTTGGAGCTCCCTGGACTCCATGTCAGGGGCCCTGAGACTTTCTCATGGACTCATTGTGGAATCCTGGGCCTCAGTTTCATCCGATCCATAAACATTTATCCGGTGCTGACGACATGGCAGGCTCTGGGCTTGACAAGCTGTGAAATGGCCCGTCTTGGCCCCAAAGAGACTTCAGAGTCTAGTGATGGAGGGCAGATATAAACAACGTGCATGACCACGTAACTCCAACTGCTACAAAGGCAAGTTCAGGGTGCTACAGAGGGTGTCAGGAAAGGGTTTGGGGGCCCACCTGAGGATGGACATGACAGAAGGAGATGAGATATGGAGCATGAGCAAAGACTAGCCTCGAGAATGGAGACAGAGGGGAGGGGGGAGGGGAACAGGCTCTAGACAGAGGGATCAGCCCTAAGCAATCTCCCTGCGGCAGGAGAGGACCTTGTCCAGGCCTGTGTGACGAAAACTCAGTGGCTCGGGGAGCAATGGCTAAGACGAAGCTAGAAAGGTGGGCAGGAACCACGTTACACAGGATAACCACGATCCTCGTGGCAGTGGTACAAAAACCACAGCAACTACGAAAAGGCTTGGAAAGTAGCACAGGCCACTCGGGCGTCTGATATCACCATCACTGTTTGAGTGACCGCCGGGGCAACGCCTCTGGCCTGTCCTCAAAGCAGGAAGCCCAGGACTGAGTTAGCAGCGATCTTCTGCCACTGCCTTCTCCCCGTGTACTCTGCTCCAAACACAGCAACCAGGACACCACTCGTCACCCCGTCCTTCCAACGAGCCCAAAATGGTCCTAGCAAATTCCTCTCTGACTTCCCTACTAGTTTTATTTCAGAAGCCACCAGCTGACAGAACTTATGGATCTCTGGGCCAGCCTTAGACATCTAACAGAAACAGCCTTGTCTGCTGGACATGACCTCTGGCCCACAGCTAGGAAATGCTGGCCCAGGTCCAGAGCAAGCCTCTTGGCTTCCTGACCTGCAGATGGAACCACTAGCAAAAGCCAAGCAAAACAACGACAGGTCAACGCTCCGTGGCCTTCGGTGAAAACAATGTAGCATAAATATAAGGCACAGTTATTACTATAAGGTATAGCTAAGATGGCTAAGATGGTTGCCGATCAGATAGCTATCTTGCAAACTTTCTGGGTCTTGAAGTCATTCAATCATGGTTAAGTTCCGAGTGCCTGGAATTTAAAGGTCATCGCCTCTGGCATCTCCGTACCATTCTGACTCCACTGTCATTGTTCATGAGGGAATTTATTGCCCACAATATGGACTCTGGGTTGGAAGGTAAAAGACAGGCAAAAGCAGCTGCCGGCCCCCAGAGTGTCACATGGCCTCACCATCTAGGAGTGAGCTGACCTCTCTTCTCCCTGAGGCTCGGTCCCTCCCTCTTCCCTCCAGCTCCCTTGTGCTTCTAGAGTCTCTAGCCGATGCCCCGGCCGCACACGTGCCGGCAGTTGCCCAGTGTGTCTCATTTCCTGCGCTGTGGCCCTGACACCAGAAGTGTCCCTGCATAACGCTTCGCTCAGGAGGAGCCGGGAGGAGCTAAAAAGCAAAGCTGGTTCAGGCTCAGGAAGCAGAGCGGGAGTCCAGTGTTCAGAGTGAAGGACAGGGTGGGCCAACCCTGGAATCTGCCGGCCCCGTAACATAGTAGCAATCCCCCAATCCCCGTCCAAGGACATTGTCTGGAAAATAAACACATTTTAAAATAACTTTTCTCCCTGCTACTCTAAGCAGTCTTTACAGTGATGATAACAGTGGTTTGTGGTTGTGTTTAAAAAAAAAAAAAGTCCTTCTCAAAGACTCCATTATCTCTGGCCAGGAAAACTACAAAACCCCCCTCCCTAAGATCCTTCCTTCCACTGTTGAACCTGCATCCACACTCCCCCCCAGGCAGAACCAGAGGAAACTGTGAAACAGAAATTCACTGCCCTGATAACAGTCCTCCAACTGGCTTCCTTTTTCGTTTAACATGAATCCAAAAGCCACTTCCACATCCCCTGAGGCCCAAGAGGTCTGGCTCCTGCCCACCTGCCAAATTCACCGCGAGCTCTTCTCTCCCTGGCACCGTGCCCGACGAAGCTCCAACCTATCTGGGGTCTTGGTGTGTGCTGTTCCTCAGCCCAGAGCGCTCTTCCCCGCAATTCCCACTTTGCCGGCTCCTGTCACCCCATAGGACCGAGGCTAAACCTGGTCTCCACTAGGACACTACCTAGAATCTACCCCTCCTCTTACACTGAATCTTCCTACTGTTTGTTCTTCTCATGGTGTTTATCCAAAAAATTCAAAACTTTATTTGTTTTACTTGTTTTCTGTCTGTATGTCACACTAGAGTATGAGTGGAGGGAACGGGTCTCTCTGTGTCCCCAGCACTTAACACGGTGCCTGCTTAGAGGAGGCTTTCATTAAGCTTCAGTCAAATGAAAGAATGAAAGAAAATTAAAGAAAAACTAGAGCCCATTTACTACCTATGTATTTTAATAAGGTAAAGCCAATAAAAACATGTAAACTCATTCTGCGCCACGCCCTGCACCTGGTGGCCATTTAGTTTACTTGGGGGCTGACCGTGTCGCAACAATGACTCATGCACTGGCCCAGAGCTGCGGGAGAAGCACCGAACCCACCCCCAGCTTTACAGGAAAGGGGCTGCATGTCACTAACTACCGAGGCTACCAGACAACGGTTCTGTCCCATTCGTCCCTTCCATCAAAGCCCATGAACTGAGCACAACTACTCTAACGGGTAATACAGAGATGACAAAGCTTGCCTGCAAAATCTGAAAATCCAGAAACAGGGGGCACATGTGACTAACCAAACAAACACATACACACAAGGAAGAAAGCAGTAGGCGTCCGAAACACCTGAGGCAAGAAGAGATCCCTCCAGCTACAGGGGAGACCAAGAAAGGCTTGACGGGGAAGCGGCGCTGAGGCTGAGCCTGCAAGCTGAGCGGAACGGGAACGTGAGCACATGAGGGTGGGCGGAAAGCCGGGCCAGACAAAGCGCACAGCATGACCAGAGGCACAGAGGGAAGAAGGCCCCGGAATACAGGGAGGAAAGGAGTCATGGCAAAGAAGCCTGAAAACTAGCTCAGGAGCAGAGAGCGGAGGCCCCGGGAGGTCACGTCCGTCACTCTGGATTTATTTACTGGGAAACAAAGGTTTTTAGCAAGGTTAGAACACAAGGAGAGCTGTGCTTCAAGACAAAGGGTAGCTAGCAAAGTAGGGCATGTGGGAGAGGGAAGGACTGGGTACGGGCAACTTGTCCGAATCATGCTTCCACTGTGCCAAGCACTGTTTGGGAACTTGAGATATATTAGAGAGAAAAACAGACAAAATCTCCTGCCCTGGGAGAAACACAGCAAATAACACAATAAATGAATAAACTGTGTGTGATGGCACCCACCTGTAATCCCAGTACTTGGGAGGCTAAGAAGGAGGATCACAGGTTTGAGGTCAATCTCAGCAATTTAGCAAGATTCTCAGCAACTTAGTGAGACCCTGTTAACGAAAACACAAAATAAAAAGGGCTGGAGGTGTGGCTCGGAGGTAGGCCGCCCCCAGGATCAATCCCCGGTACCACAGAAAACAAATAAATAAGTGAATACATTTCAAGTTACATTAGATGGTGCTAAACGCAATGGGAAAAAGAAAAAGCAGAGCGAGGGAATGAGAAGTGCGGGGCAAGAAGGCACAGGATGGGGCATCACACACACTGGTTGGGGTTCACCTCCTAGAGAAGAAGGGATGGGGTGAAAGCCCGCAGCAGGAGAGGGTGCGAGCCCTGCAGATGCCTGGGTGAAGGACTTCCCCCGCAGAGGAACCGGCCAGAGAAAAGCCCAAAGGCAGGTGCAGGCCTGGCATGTTCTAGAAGCAGAAAAAAAAGGGCAGTGCCTGCGTGGAACAGAGTGAGTGTGGAAAAGCGGAAGGAGCCCTGTCAGAGAGAGAGAGAGAGGTAGGAGAGCCCTGCTTTCACTCTGGACAACAGCGGCCACAGCAGGGTTTTAAGCTCAGGAGTGACAGAAGCCAACTTAAACTTTAAAAAACTCCCTCTCCTCTGGTCCATCTAGTCGATGGAATATTATCCAGCACTGAAAAGAAATGAGCTATTGAGCCATAAAAAGACATGAAGGAACCTTACATGCACAACGCTAAGTGAAAGAAGCCCATCTAAAAAGAGTGGTGAGCCAGGCATTGTGGCGCACGCTTGTAATCCCAGTACTTGGGAGACTGAGACAGGAGGACTGCAGGTTCACGGCCAGCCTCAGCTACTTAGTGAGGCTCTCCACGACTTAGTGAGGCCCTGTTTCAAAATAAAGAATAAAAAATAGGGCTGGTGGTGTAGCTCTGAGGTACAATGCCCCTGGGTTCAATCCCCAGTACCCCAAAATATAAATAAATAAAATAAAAATAAAAAGTGGCCAGGCGTGGTGGCGCATGCTTGTAATCCCAGTACTTTGGGAGGCGGAGACCGGAGGATCCCGGTTCATGGCCAGCCTCAGCTCTCTCTCTCCCTGTCTCTCTCTCTCTCTCTCTCTCTCTCTCTCTCTCTCTACTTAGTGAGGCCCTCCACAACTTCGTAAGAACTGGTTTCAAAATAAAGGATAAAAAATAGGGCCAAGGGTATAGCGCAGAGGTAGAACGCCCCTGGGTTCAATCCCTGGTACCGCAAAAAAAAAAAAAAAAAAGAGTGGTGCATGACTCCAACTGTGTGAGGTCCTAGAGAAAAAAGAACTAGGCAGACAGTGAAGAGACAGTGGGTGCCTGTGGTTAGGGGGAGAAGGGGGTGAGAGAGAGAGGGGATTTTTAGGGCAGTGAGACTCTTTTGCTTAATGCGGTAATGCTGGATATGTATCATTATCCATTTGTCCAAACCCATCAAATGTACAACACCCAGAGTTAACCCCAATGCAAACTATGGACTTGGGGTGATAATGACCTATCAATGTAGGCTCATTGGTTGTAACAAATGTGGTGGGGGCTATTGATAAGGGGGGAGTCTACGAATGTATAGGGGGGATAAGGCTATTTAGAAAATCTCTGTACCTTCCTTTCAATTTTGCTAACGAATGAACCTAAAATTGCTAATTTTTGCCAGGCGTGGTGGCACACGCTTGTAATCCCAGTACTTGGGAGGCGGAGACCTGAGGATCGGGTTCGCGGCCAGCCTCAGCTACTTAGTGAGGCCCTCCGCAACTTCGTGAGACCCGGTTTCAAAATAAAGTATAAAAAAAAATAGGGCTGGGGGTGTAGTTCGGAGGTAGAACACCCCTGGGCTCAATCCCCGGCACCGCAAAAAAAAAAATAATTGCTAATTTTTTAAACCATTTTTTAAAGGCTCCTTCTGGGGAATTCCCAGGAAGACTATTGGGAAGGCAATCAATTAAAACACACTTCAGACAAGAGATGAGAGCGGCTTAGACCAGGGCAGCAGCAGTGGAGTGGGGAGAAGGAGCCACGCTCTGGATGGTTTTGTTGTTGTTTTGTTTTGTTTTGTTTTGTTTTGTTTATGTACTGGGGATTGAAACCAAGGGCATTCCACCTCTGAGCTACAACCCCCGCCCTTTTTATTTTTTTATTTTGGAACAGGGTCTAAGTTGCTAAGAGTTTCACTAAATTGTTGAAGCTAGCCTTGAACCTGTGATCCTCCTGTCTCAGCCTCCCATGTACTAGGATTATAGGTGTGTGCCACCATGCCCAACTTCCAGATTTGTGTTGAAGGCACAGCAGACAGGATTCCTGATGCATGGAGTGTTGGATATGAGAGAAAGCCAAGAGTCAAAGATGACTCCAAGTTCTGTTAAACAAATAAAGGTTAAAGTGAATGAGGATCAGCACGGGGACTGGAACTCATGGAGAGTAGAGGAGGGAAACAAGTACAAGTCAGGCGGTGGGAACTAACTAGAGAAGACTTGACCATTCATCCTGACACAGGAACGGCAGCGAAAGAGGCCAGATTCACTGACTCATTCGACCTCTTTATTGAGACCCAGCTCTGTGCCAGCCTGAACAAGGTGCCGAGGATACAATGGTAGGCACAAGAGCATGGGCTGGTGGCATTTACTAAACAATCCAGAATACATCGCTATTGTCGACTTAGTTATCATTTTAATAAATTAATAGATTAATTCAACTAAATATTAAATTGTATGTAATATCAATAAATGTAATACATACTGCAAATAACAAAATATAAATGTTTAATATACAATATAAATGTAATGAAAACGTAATTTAATCATTTAATTATATTCCATTATTAACACTATTATTTTATATTAGCATTAATTAATATTATTACAATATTCTGTGTCCAGCAATGTATTAGATAACTGAGATTCAAGTAAGAAATGGTAGGTGCACATGCCATTATAATCCTGTGTCTGAGGGCATTAGTGATGGTGTGAACAGAGGGTGGCGCACACCCAGGGACCGAAGAAACCATCCTGGCCTGGAGAGGTCCTCTAGACTGGACTTGAAGGATTAAACGGGGATCTACACCAGGACTGGGACATTGAGCGAAAAGGACCGACTGAGAAGTATGGGGAGCTGGAGCTGAGGCCGCACTGTGCAGGGGAGGGGGACACAGGTGAGGCAGGATCAATGAAGGAGACACCCCATGTCCCGAGCCTTGTCGCTGGACTGTTCCCTCCACACGGAGAGGACTCAGCTTGTTTTGTTCACTGTCATGTCATAGGACCCAGCACAGTACCTGACTGTGTGCTCAGCAGGCTCAGTAAACACATTTGGAATAAAGAAACAGGGAGATGGGGAGAGGAACAGATTTGAGTGGAACAATGACTTCTGGGGGGGGGGGCGGGGGGATGTTAATCAAAACAGATTCATGAGCTTCCTGGCTATGGTGCCCCGTGGCATCGAGAGGCAAGCCAGAGCCCACGGGCAAGGCTCGGGGCACCCCAGCATCAGGAGTACCTGTATTTCCTGGATGCTCTCCTCCTCCCTGGCGTCCACCTTCTTCTCCACCCCCTCGCCACGGAGCAAGGCTTCCAGTGTGGTGCTTTCCGAGGTGAACCCATCTTTCTTCAAGGGCAGCTCCACTTCTGAAAAACAAACACAGAAACACAGGTCAGGCCACAGAAGAGGTGGGACAGGAAGGATGGCCCTTGAGGACATGCAGGACGTGGGGTCAGACCGCCTGAGTCTCTGTCTTGCTTCTGCCGCTCTCTGGCCATGTGACTTTGGACAAGGTGCTGGAGGACTCTGAAGCCCATCTTTCCATCAACAAAGGGGGATAATGGTGCCTAGTGCCACAGGGTCGTTTTATGGGGCAGAAAAGTGTTAATTGGCATTAAAGCATTTTTAAAACCCCCCAAGCAGGATACCAACATTGGCCTCAATTGCTATTTTCCTCTCTCTCTATCCTAGCTTGAGTTTGGCAACTTCTTGAGCTCCCCTTGGCTTTGCTGGCTACATGGCTCTGCTTTCCTGTGAAAAACTACTTCGACCTCAGAAAGGCTGTTCTTGTTGACTCGTGAGGGATGCGGAGGCCTCAAAAGCCAAGGGAAAAGAAGGAGCGAGGGCAAATGCCCAACAGGCCCCAGAACAGCAGAGTGAGAGCTGCAGGGTTCATGCACCATGGAGGTCGGCAGGGTAGGAGGTGGGAGCTGCAGGGTCCGCACACCAGGGAAATTGGCAGGTGGGAGGGAGCTGCAGGGTCCACACACCAGGGATGTCAGCTGGGTGGGGGGTGGGAGCTGCAGGGTCCATGAACCAAGGGAAACCACAGGGTGGGAGGAGGGAGCTGCAGGGTTCACACACCAGGGAGATTGGCAGGTGGGAGGGAGCTGCAGGGTCCACACACCAGGGAGATTGGCAGGTGGGAGGGAACTGCAGTGCTGAGCAGCAGGGAGATTGTGAAGTTGGAGCTACAGGGCGTTTTTTCTGAAAACATCAGGAGTTTGATCAGCTCTCTGAGGCTGTAGGTTACTGGCTGCTACAGTTTTGATGTTGAATGTCCCCCAAAGGCCCATGTGTTAAAAGTGGTCCCTAGTGTGGCACTCTTGGAAGGTGGTGGGACCTTTAGGAGGTGGGGCCTACTGGGAAGTCCTTAAGTCACTAGGAATATGCCCTTGCAGGGGACTGTTCAGCTCAGTCTCTTCCTCTTCCTCTCTTTTGCTTCCTGGACATGAGGTGAACAGTTTGCTCTTCCACACACTCTCCACCATTGCCATCCAGCACCCCCATGAAAAGCCCAAAGCGATGAGTCTGCCTGATCATGGATTGCAACCTCTAAAAATGTAAGCCAAAATAAACCCTTTCTCTTTATAAGTTTATCATTTCAGGCATTTCATTATAGTGATGGAAATCTGACTAAAACACTGTGTCAACTGGGTAAAAATGGCAGCCGGAGATGGTCCCACTCCTAAGAAGACCAGAGAGAGTAACTAAACCCTTTACACAAGGTATCCTTCAAGGTCCAAATATTACAGAGGGTTATTTAAAAAATAAGAACCGAAGCCAGGTGTGGTGGTGCATGCCTGTGATCCTGGTACTTGGCAGGCTGAGACAAGAGGATCACAGGTGCAAGAACAGCCTCCGCAACGTAGCAAGACTCTCAGCAACCTAGCAAGACCCTGTTTCAAAACAAAAGATAAATAAAAGGGCTGGAAGTGTGGCTTGGAGGTAGAATGCTCCTGGGTTCAATCCCCAGTACCACAAAAAAATAAGAACAGAACCCTAAGGTACAAGTGATCATATTTTAATTCATTACCAAATTTTCCTCCAACCTCTCCTCTGATCCTGGACCTCATACCCCCATATACATAGTTGGATATGTGCTCCCTACCACTGTCTCAGGTAAGGTGGGTACAAGAATATAATAGAGTGGTGCTGGGAAAAGAGTCGGGGAAACAGTGGCCCACGCATATGAGGAAATTAGAAGATTAGTGCAGGGACTATTTACAGAGGCGTGGGTGGGATGAAGGGAGCCAACAAAGCCCAGTGAAGCACCCCGGGGGAGCTGTTGATACTGCTATTCCTGGAGAGACAGAGGGAGGGTGTTTGCAAGAACCTGGAGAGAATGCCACAGTAGCACTTTGGACAGGAGTGTGGCTGGTAGCAAGGAGCCCAGAGGTTGGGGAAACAAGGGAAGCAACGCTGAGCCCAAGCACATTCTTCCCATCCTCCATCTTCCTGTCATGCCCTCTCCCATTGGCCAGGCTCAACCAGAAGCCAGAGAGAGGGCAGGACCCTGGCCCATGCAGCCCATGCAGGTCAATCTCCTGGGGTGCACATCAGTGTGAAGGACTAAGGGTGGATCTAGAAGGGCAAGTGGAAGTAAGCGGCACCATCAAAGCCCTCCGCGCCAGGCTCTCCTCTGACCCCAGCGGAACTCTACCTACCCCTCATGGCCTCCACCTGACACAGTGCAGGCTGACCAATCCACAAGGAAGGGGTACTGGGGCTTCCCACTAATGCTGAAGAAATGCCCCCGTGGCTGACCAGCCCCCAGAAAAAGAAAGCGGGGGTGGGAAGCAATATCTAGAGTCTTGAGAGGCAAGGTCTTTGACATTTTTTCATGGAAAAAAAATAGAGCTGAAGATCCACCTTCATCAAGAAGCACCACCCCATCTCTGAAGCACATCCATCCATCTATTTGTCTGACAAAGATTTAATGAGCACCTGTCATGTGACAATCACTGTGCTGGAACTAGGGACACAGGAGGCGACCCAGTAAAGACAGGCCCTGCCTTTGGGCAGTTTGCAGTCTAAAGAGACAGATGTAAAATATTAGCTACAAAATAAAGATGCAATTACGAACTGTTGTAGGCGCTGTGGAGGAAAACAACCGTGTGAATTGTGCAAGATAAAGGGAGAGGGCCGACTGTTGGTCAGGTAGTCAGGGAGGCCTGTGTGACCGAGCTACATTGAGGCTGAGTGTCAGAAAGGAAGTCCACCGTCTGCTTTGACAGGTTCGGAGCATGCAGCTCCACCACCTGCACCAGTGAAATACTGCTCTCTCCCAAGTCAGAAAAGTCTTCCAAACGTCTAATCTCAAACAAAGTGTATTGCCTTGTGCCCCGTCCTCAGTCAAAAGAGAACAGCTGATCACCATCCCTTAAACTTATAAAAATCATACATAAATACTTGAAGTCCATATTTTAGTATTCCCCTTAGCCTGGTCCCAATATTAAATAAACCCTATTTCTAGAACTGCACAGTATTTTAGGAGGGGGTCTTAAGGATCATCTAATTCAATCATCTCACCTTATAAATGAGTCAGCCTAGGCTCAGCATAGTTAGGTAACTTTACCAAAAGCCACGCAGCAGGCAGAGTGCAGCCGAGTGACCTTTCTGAGACTCCACTGAGATTATGACAAGAGCCTGTATTCGTTGTCATCTTATTAGTAGTTGGCAAGCCCAAGCTGAGCTCTGACTGATTTGTGCACCTGTATCCATGCAAAGGGCTCGGCACACAGGAAACATTCAAAATAGGGCAGCTGTTATGACGAAGTGTCACTTAATCCCCATCACACCCAAGAGCACAGCCATTATCCCATTTTACAGATGAGGACAGTGAAGCTTAGGGACATTTAGAACTTGATTGATATCACCTAGCTGGTAAGGGGCAAAGTCCAATCTTGAACACATCTGCCTCGGGAACCCACCCACCTAATTAGTCTGTAAGGCCCCCCTCCCCTCCTCTCGGGTCCTTCCTTGAGAGGTCTTTTCGCGAACCTTTGTGCGTTTCAGTTGCATCCCTAGACTCTCCACAATTTTCACATTTCAGGATAAGAGACAGGTCTCTGCTGAGCTGAGAGCAGTGTGGAGCATGGTGCTGCACTCCTGTCTGTATGAGCATCTGCAGGTGACATTCGCCCTCTGCAACACTGTCCACCCCATACGGAATTTTCCATCAGCTGTGAACTTCCTCCTCCATGGCCTCCTGCTCCTTCTTCCTCTCCTGTTAAATATGCCTCCATCCTGCTTTCCCATAATTCAATTAACTCCCTTGGTCCTCTTTAACCAGATTTTACCAGATAGGCACAGTGTAAGAATCAAGAGGGAAAATGAAACACAAAATAGGAAAAGTGCAATGGGTTCCCTGCATGCAGAAAGCAGAAAGGGATCTTCAGTGGCACCAGACACCAGTCCCTTAAGAAGTAAAGAGAAGCGCAGAAAGACAGACAGACAGACAGACAGAGGGCCTTTCCCAGGGTCACAG
This sequence comes from Glis glis, assembly GCA_004027185.1. NCBI lineage: Eukaryota > Metazoa > Chordata > Mammalia > Rodentia > Gliridae > Glis > Glis glis. The sequence goes on along the minus strand of PVJS01003761.1, from coordinate 22,902 downwards.
AGAAATGTACAGGCTTCATTCTCTCCTAATGACCAAAATATTTAATTGGCTCATATAGGCTCTGCTTTCAGACAGTCCTGGAACCAAACCCCAACCTTTCCATTTTGTTAGTAGGGGGCCCCGGGCTAGTACCTTAACCTATGTCTCCATTTTCTTATGTGTAATGAGGGTGATCATAGTGTCTATTTTACAGAATTAGTGTGAGAATCAAAGTAATACATGGCATAAAGAAACTCCAAGGGGACCCATGAGAAAACTAATGTAAGAAACAGGGTGGAGTGCCGGGCGTGGTGGCGCACACTTGTAATCCCAGTACTTTGGGAGGCGGAGACCAGAGGATCCGAGTTTGCGGCCAGCCTCAGCTCGCTCTCTCTCTCTCTCTCTCTCTCTCTCTCTACCTACCTACCTAGTGAGGCCCTCCGCAACTTCGTGAGACCCAGTTTCAAAATAAAGCATAAAAAAATAGGGCCGGGGGTGTAGCACGGAGGTAGAACGCCCCTGGGTTCAATCCCCAGTACCACAAAAAAAAAAAGAAAAAAAGAAACAGGGTGGAAAATGAGGCTTATTAATTCTTATTTGTCCTATTCTACTCAAAACTTGAATTCAAAATTAAATTGTTTATGCAAAGAACCGGGGACACCAAGTGTCCTACAAATGCTGATTGTTATTATTATCAAAGTTTGAATCATTCTGACTTTGATTATACAGCTATACTGTCCAGTAGAAATATAATGCAAGGTACTTATGTCATTTTAAACTTTCTAGTAGCCACATTTTAAAAAGTAAAGAGAAGCAGGTGCAATTGATTGTGTGTGTGTGTGTGTGTGTGTGTGTGTGTGTGTGTGTTACTGGGGATTGAACCCAGGGGCATTCTACCTCCAAGATACACCCCCAGCCCTGTCTTATATTTTTATTTTGAAATACTTTCTTACTAGGTTGCTGAGAGTCTCACTAAGTTGCTGAGGCTGTCCTCAAACCTGCGATTCTCTTTTCTCAGCCTCCCAAGTACTAGGATTACAGGCATGCACCACCATGTGCAGCTGCAATTGATTATTTAATAATGTATTTTATCTAATCTAGTATTTCCAAAACATTACCATTTCAACATGAAATCAATATAAGAAAAACACTGATGTGATCGTTTACTTTTTTATTCACATTAAATCTTCTACCTCTGGTATACAGTTTATACTTATGGCACATCTCAGTTCAGACTAGCCACAGTTCAAGTGCTCCACAGCTACATATGGAAAACGGCTGCTCTATTGGACAGTGCACATCCACAGCATTAAAAGAAATGTTTACTATGATTTTGCTTCCAAAAAACAGTAGAAATTTAAATACGGTTCTTAATAATGCCTGCTTAACTCGTTTCATTCCATCGTCCCAGATGTGGAACACCTATAAAAATTTAAACATAGTTTGTAACATATAATATAATTATGTCATGATGATTATATTACAATGATAGTAATATAATTGTATTGTGCTGTGATCATAACATAATTATATTAATCAATATATCAAAATATATAAGCTCTAGATTATGATTTCCAAATTATCTTAATGCACCTGTGTCAATCTCACTGAAATATTCACAGAATTGAAAACTTGGGACTTACCAGGTTAAGACCCAGTCAAGTGCCATTCCATGAGCAGTATTCTAGCTGTCCACTGGCAAACTCTCATTGCAAAGCACTGTGGGTAAGACTTGGAAGGCCAGAATGAAAGGGTAACCACCCCTCCCAACAACCCAGCAGAGGTGAATCCTCTACCCCATAACCTCAGGAGCACCCAGAGTGAAGGGGGAATAAAAGGGAGCAGGTCCAAGTTCTTGTACAGTGCACATACTAGACACATTCCTACTGAGCCCTTAGGGATTTTATTGATTCAATTTTATTCTAATATGGCTCATCTGGATATATATGGTTCTTAATGGGATCTAGCAATTCTTTAAAAGTATACTCATTTTGTACCTCACACAAATTGGAGACCACATAACCTGACAGGAGCCATCACACATGGAACATTAAAAGAAAATGGTCCAAAACACACACACATAATTCATCTTTAAATTAGCCTGATTTTATACACATGGATATAAACCTATGGATCGTTACTTTCTCCAGAGCAGCAGCAGCTGTCACCCAAGCCAGCCGCCTCCCTGGGCCCCCGTAAGCAGCTCTGCCTCCACTTCTAATTGGGAACAGAGATACTCCTTGGGTGACTTCCAGCACGATCCATCACACCAGAGACAGCTTCTGTACAAACCGAAGCAAATCGGTCTCCAAATAAGAAAAAAACCTCTTAGACAAACAAGGATTGAAGCATAGGAAGTCTTTTTTTTTTTTTAAGGCACAAATAAAAGCAAAGAAAAAATATTTCCAGGGAAGAGCAATGACTTCTCCCCAGGCTCTGGACAGGGCAGCCATCCTCTCGGGTACAGATCAAAGCCGCAAGCTTTTGACACAGGTGCCCAAGCCTGCCACCCAATGCACCGAAAGAAAAGCTTCCACTGGGTTCTTGGAGCCACTGAGCTCATTAACAGGATGCGGGCGAGATGAGTCTGAAAGTGCAACATGGGAGCACAGTGAGTAATTAAATCCCAGGTCATTTAAAAATGCAAACGCCTTGGATGTCACAGGCTCACGGAGCCTCTGACTCTTTCTCCTTCGTTATTAGGCTCAGGATGGAGGACTGGGAACCTGCAAGCCATATCGGGATTATAATAAAATATGCCATATAAAAAACAGATTAAGACTGTTCTTCTTTGGGGAAATATACAAAGAGAGAGCTGTCTGTTAGCTGTCGAGTTTGCAAGAGATACCATCTTTCGGGAGGCCGGGCTCCACCAACAGACAGCCTGCCCCAAGGGAAATCGTGGTGAAACACCCCGCCAAGGAGCATCCATCCGTCCATCCATCACGGGCTCCCTCGGACGCAGGGGCCTGGAAATAGAGTTATGGTGCAAAAGGGAGGGAGCAACCCCATAGACAATGGCAAAGACTCCTCCTACTACGTTGTGAGTGCTTGGATTTTTTTTTAACCTGCCTCTAGTTTTTCTTTAAAAATACAAATGTGCAGTTTTCTCTTCTGGGTGCTTGTTATTTTGAGGAGATAAATAAGCTCATCATATGTCCTTGGATTTATACATCAACTTACACCAAGGAGCAAGGAGCTTAAGAATCATGATTTCATTCATCCTCAGCAGACTCTCAGACCCGTGGAGGGAGAAGGAAGGGGGTATTGTTATCTCTCACCACACAGAGGAAGAGATGGGGTGGGGGAGAGAGAGACCTGATTCTCTACCATGGTGGCAGGCCCAGGAATCCGTCTGTTCATTCCCTAGGGGAGCCGTGTTCTTGGCTGCATTTGACACCCTGTTTTGTGACTCATAAAACTCAAAATAGATGAGGTTCACATTGAGGACCCATCAACCAGGCTGCACCCCAGGCCCTCATTACTGCTTGTTTTAGAATTTCAAGATATCTGCACAACAGGAGGAGTGATTATTCAGCCCCATGTCCTCTGCCGTGCCCGCCTGCTCCCCCATAAGTAGACATACAAGGGTGTGTTCCAGAGGTCGGGGCCACAGATGAGCATCTATCTCCCCAGCCCTGAGACTCAGGAAAATGCCCACACTGCCAAAGGAAGTCACCACTGGGCTGGCCCACAGACCAAGAAAATGCAGCTGAGTGGGATGGGGAGGAAGGGGGAGATGGCAGGAATGGGTTGAGTGGGTAAAGTATTTCCAGAGGTGGGTGGGGGTCGGGAGGACGTTGGTGAAGGGTACAAAGTTTCAGTCAGGATGAATGTATTCTGGAGATCTATCATACAGCATAGTGACTATAATTATTAATAATATATTCTATACTTGAAAATTGCTAAGAGTAGACCTTTAATGTTCTCATCACAAAAGAATGGTAAATATGTGAGGTGATAGATATGTTCATTAGCTTCATTTAAGGATTTCAAAATATATAAATATATCAAAACATCACAAGTAAGCTGGGCATGGTGGCACACACCTGTAATCCTAGTACTTGGGAGGCTGAAACAGGAGAATCTCAGGTTCAAGGCCAGCCTCAGCAACTTGGGGAGACCCTCAGCAACTTAGCGAGACCCTGTTTCAAAATAAAAATAAAAAGGGCTGGGGGTGTAGTTCAGAGGTAAAATGCCCCTGGGTTCAATCCCAGGTACCAAAAAAAAAAAAACCCAATTACATAGTACACCACCCATCTATCTGTTTCAGTCAACATTCTCAGGGCTGTGACCCAAAATACTTGATGACCACAACATAGAGGAAGGAGGATTTATTTGCTCACAGTTCTGGAGGTTTCAGTCCATGTTAGGCTGGGACATGGCTGTGGAGCTCAGGGCATGGTGGCAGGAAGCAGAGAGAACAAGGCAAGGGGATGAGGGACATATATATAATCCCCGAGACCACACCCCCAGTGACCTACCTCCTCCAGCCACACCCTACCTGCCTACCTGACCACTGAATAGTTCCATTAAGCCATCAGTGGGTTTATCCACTGATGAGATTAGAACCCTCACCGTTCAATCATTTCACCTCTGAACATTTTTGCACTATCAATACATGAGCTTTGCCAGGGGATTTTCCACATCCAAACCATAACAGTGAACAGTGTCTATATATGTGTATGTAGGTGTGTGTGTGTGTGTGTGTGTGTGTGAATTTTTATTTGTCAATGATATCTTAATAAGGCTGGGGAAAAATAAAATAAAAATAAATAGTTCAAGGGAATATAGACTATTAGGAAGTATAAGATGGTGCTCTGGGGTAAAAATCTCAGCTCTACTACCCTAAAACACCCTTGGCCTTGATCTCCTCAACTGTAACACTGGGAGAAAAGAACCCACTCCCCACTGTTGCTATGGGGCCACTTGAGATGGCGGATATAGCATCTGGGATGAGAAGGCTGCTCAATAAATGTGAGTTCCCTCCTTTCCTTTCGCCACCTCAAGCCTCCCTCTTCTGTGCTCCTCAACCAATGCTCCTCCCCTGCTGACGCTCTCAGGCCACCAGACATGGTGAGCCCAGCTCTCCCCAGCCTGGGCATGGGACAAGGCAGAACCGGGAGCTGCTGAAAGGAACATGAGACACAGCTGGAAGCCGAGAAGCTGGCCCTGCTTCCATGCCTGCGGTGGCATGGGGGAGAGCCATGGCGGAACCACGGTGCAAGATGCCCTGCTTTCTTCATTTGTTTGACAAATAATTACTGAGCACTCACTATGTGCCGGGCTCTGTTCTAGGTGCTGGGGACATGACTGTGAACAAAAAGAGATAAACCCCCTGCCCTCACAGAACTCACATTCTAGCTCCTCGGAAATAACACATGCGGATAGAAACAATATAGGAAATAAACGAGTAAAACCTACAGTCTGACCTTTGGTGATTAGTGCTTTGGAGGGGAAAAAAATCAGAGCAGAGGCAGGGAAGCTGGAGTGTGGGGTGACAGGAGGGTGGTTGCACATGTGACCAGGAAAGCACAAACCTGGAGGAGTGGGGAGGGGCTCACTGATACCCGGGCAAGGACCTTCCCAGTAAGGAGCAGCAGGGCAGAGACCCCAAAGCCTCCAGTCTACCTGGAGCACACTAAGCAGGGACGAGTAGGGGATCCGCTCAGAGAGTTACAGGGGCCTTGGAGTGCTGTGCAGGCGGCTGGAGAGGGTCAGCTTCCACCCTGAATGCGATGGCAGGCCACTGGAGGAAAGAGTGACATGGTGATGCCTATACTACAACAGGATCCATCTTAGGGAGGGTGAGGGCAGAAGCGGGAGACCAGTTAGGAGTTATTGAAATATGCATGGAGCCCCGCCAATGAGCCTGCTGCTTGGAAGGGAGCTGTGCATAACACGGACAAAGCTCTGACCTCACTTCATGGCCTCCTGATTAGCAGATGTGTCCTGGGTCAGTGTGACTGGGAGCAGTGCCCTGACCCGAGAGCAGGGGGCTTCCACACCCAGTGAGCCAGGGTGAATGCCAGGCATCAAGGCCAAATGGCCAATGCTAAGGGGGCCCCTGGGTGGGGTGGTCCCAGAGCAAGTCCATGGAGGAATGGTTCTCCAAGAAGAAAGCAGACCAGCCTACACCAAGAACAGGAGAAAAGACACAGGCGAGGGCCTGGCCTAGCATGCCATGGGATAACAGGGGTAGTAAAGCAAAGAGGAAACCTTTCCAGGTCACCTCTGCGGTGCCCAGGCAATGAATGCTAGAGGGCTCAATTCTGGGACCCGAGGGGCAAGGTCATGCAAGCTGTGGTTCTGGGAAAGGTGGGCCCCACAGCCAGGTATCAGGTCTTCTCTCCTCCATGTGCAAGGTGCTAGATTGGAGCCTTTTTGTTAAAGACTCCCCATTCTGAGCCGGAGAACACACACTTTTGCAACAAGGCAGCAAACCATCGGCAACAGGTTCACTGTTGGTGCGAGGGCTGGAGCAGCGTCAGCCGAGGCCCTGGGCCCACCTACAGCACGCAGCCCATAGAGTGACCCATGAAGATACCATGATCCACATTTCACAGTACAGGATGAAGGCCAGAGCACTTAGGTAACTGCCCCGTCACAAAGCCTGTGGGTGGAGAGGACTGGACTTGAACCCAGGCCTTGGGATCCCTGTTCAGTGCCTTTTCTCCTGCAGAGCATGTCTGTTTGGCACAGGGAAGGCCCCCACACCTATACCCAAAGACAAGCAAGAGGGCAGAACTTGGGTCCCCCAGGCTAGGATGGGCCCTAGATGGGATCCTCAGCTCAGCTCAGCTTCTCACTGCCTCCGTCTCCTTCATCTGTAAAACAAGAGACCCTTCATCCCTTTACAGAATCTTTCCTGTCTGTCTATTTCATGCTGAGCTTCGTGCTGGGTGCTAGAGATGCAGAGGAACACACAGATGGGCCCCTGCCCTCACAGCTGGACCTGCCAGAGGGAAGAGACACAAGCGAAGGCAACGGCGCATCTGGATGCATCCTCAGGCTCACGAGCCCTGCTCTAAACATGGCTCCTCCAGGCCCCACCGCAAAACATGGCTGTGGAAGCCGCAGCAGCCTTGTGGCCTCCCGGCCCACTTTCAGCGGCAGGCCTGCTTCCTCTGCCAGCCCCGGCTCCCAGAGCCCTGCAGGATGCCAACAGTGCCAAGGACGCCCAGACAACATCGCTTAGCTCCAGCTCCTTCCCCGAGCCTGCAGGAGGCCAAAGGAGAAGCCCCAGAAGCACAGGCAGCTGCGGCATGGAATGGGCCCAGAGAGGCCTGCCACCTCTCCCCACCTGCCCTGCTCAGGAGTCCAAGGAGAGCAGACGAGGCTGCCTCTGCAGGCCTCAGGATGGATGGCTGTGGGCTCTGACACTGCAGGAAAGAGATAAATGACTGGTCATTTCCCCCTGATGCACTTGAAGGCATCCATTCTCCCGGCCGTACCAAGCTCAGGCAACCCCCCGCACAGAGACAGATAAGCCCTGACAGACGGCACTGGGAGCCAGAGCGTCCTTCCCCCTTGGAAGGACACAGTCAGACTCCTCTGCAGGCCGGGAGAAGGTCACGCTGTCCACCGGCTCACACCTGGCTCGGGGCTCCACGGGTCCCTTCCTTCGCCTCCCCCGCCGTGCCCACCCCCGCCCGGCTCATCCATCTGAGGAGCATGGCAGAGGGGGAGGGCTGGGGGCACCGGAGCCTGCTGACAGCCTCATCAATCTCAGGCTACATGCTTGGCACATCGGCGTTCCTTAAGTTGTTCCCGGATGGGAGGGTGTCGGAGGAGCCGGGGGGGACTGTCTTGGAGAGAAGAGAAATCGCACCGAACATCAGAGAGCAAATGGCGGAAGAAGCCTGGAGACTATTAAAATGTGGGCCATGTACAAAAGCAGTAGGGAACTAATTAAGATGCAGGGTTTTCAAAAGCTGGGGAAGTTGGCCGCAGCCCGCTCCCATCTGTAGAGTTCTGGCAGATCGTCCTGGTGGCAGGGGAAGCAGGCAGGACTCAGCCCCTCTGCCTGAACCGCCCCCTTGGGGACACCGTTCTGAGGGTCCCTTGACTGGCCTGTTGGCTGGTTTAAGACCCGCTCTGCTCTGGGACGCTGTAAACCACAGTCTCATTTAGAGACTCTGCCCCCCTGTAGGTCTCCCCAATGATGTGCTGGTTCTCCTGGTCATTCATCCAGTCATTGAGGGACTGCCAAACCCTGGAAAAAACAAAGGAAAAAACCAAACCTCCATTCCTGGCTGCCTTCCCTCCCATCGCCCTTGGGATTTTCAAGCGGGAATAGGGGGGTCAAGAGCCTGCTGCCCCCCAAATGTCCCTAGGCCAAAGAGGTTGAGAAGGCCTGGGTACTCAGGGAGCTGGGGACACCGGCTGGCAGAGCCCTTTCGGTCTGAGAGCACGGGGACAATTGTGCGTGTTGGGTCTTAGAGCAAATGGTGCCAGTGTGGCTGGCTCCCCTCGGGGTTCCTTCCTTGGCTTCACCACCAATGCCCCTGGGAAATTAACTTCCTAATCTGCACCACGGTTTCCCAGCCTCTAAAATGAAGATAATATCAGCCGAGACAACGGGGACCTAAGGTCTGGGGTTGAAGGATGCTAAATTGATCTAAGCAGACTATCTGAGCATTTAATCCAGCGGGACAGAAGCAAAAGTTTGTTTCCAGATTCTTTCTTTGTTTCATTCAAACAAACAAGCAACAACAAAAAAAAGCGTAGTTAAAGGCCCCTTTTTAAATCAACTGGCTTTTGCCCAACATCTGCCCTGCTGTGGGCCTTCCAGTGGATATTTACTATCTACCTCTCTCGCCTGCCGACCTGGCTCCCCTTCCCAAGGACAGAGCTCGATTCTTGGGGAAGCAGTCCAGGGGGGAGGCCCCTCACTGGCCCCAGGCCCCGGCCCGGGTCTCCGTGTTGCAGGAATTGCGATATCTGCACCATGAAACACCTTGCGTCGCCTCCGCAGCCAAGTGCGGGCTGCGGAGAACACTGTACTCAATTGTCAGTCAGCTGAGAGAAATAATGTTGTGTGTGTTGTCCTTCAGACGCCCAGGCAAGCAAGAGGTTGTGAGATGTTTATTCAAGACTGATTGGAGGGGTGATGTTTGGCGTGAGCAGCGCATAGGTCCAGAGACACTGAGAATGCTTTCAGACTCCTAAGAGCTCTCTCTCCCCAGCCTGCGGCCCCTTCCCACCCCACACATGCACATTTTTCTTTCCAGCAAGTAGTAAAGAAACACTGGAGCTGTGGCATATTCACAGTGAGGGAGAGGGGAAGAGGCGGGCAGGACTGGGGAGCCCCTCCCTCATGATATAATTTACCCCAATGGCAGCCAAGATCCGGCTCCCCTCTCCCAGCCTGGGCTGCCTCCTCCTCCCACAAGAGCCCTGTGCTTTGGGGACTAAACTAGAAGCCATGATTCTGTGGCACTGTCCAAGGTCCCTCAAGACTCCTGAAACTGCACACTCTCCCTCTGTCCTGACCTCGTCTCCTAACATGGCCCTGCAGACCCGGGGCCAGGGACAACTCTAACCCTGGCCATACTCTGGCCTTTCTTGGAGAAAGTTGCTAGATTCAGACAGGGACAAAAAGGAAGACAGAAAGGAGAAGCTGAGCGTTGGTGTGATGCGCCGCTGGCACCCCCTCCACGGGAAGCTCTCACGTGGAGGAGACTCACAGCTCCAGGCAATTCGGTTCCAGACAGTGGCTCCCGGTCTCTCCTAGGCCCAGGACATGAGGACAGCTCAGGGTGGCTGATGGTGAACCCATCCCTGAAACATGCCAAGGGGAGCTCAGGGGAGTCGACCTGGGATGCTGGGAGGGTAGGGAAAGGAAAACGGGCAACCTGAGGAGGTGGGTAGTAGCGGGGTGCCAGGCAACCTGAGGGGCTGGGTAGTAGCGGGGTGCCACCTGCAGGTGGGTGGGTTGATTTTCTTCCAACAGAAACTCAATCTCCTGATTTTCATAAATTTAAAGAGATCCATCCCAGGATGGACAAATGAATGATTGATTTTCAGCAAGTTTTGTCCAAAGAGGAGTATACATACATAAGGTTGTACAATTTGCTTTTTGTTCCCACTTAACAATATTTCTTAGACATCTTTCCCTTTTTTTAGCTCATTCTTTTAAAGGACAAAATAGTATTTCATTTTATGACTGTATTGTGTATTTAACTAGTCCCCCATCAATGGACCTTCTGGTAGTTTCCATTTTTTGTTTGTTATTGTTACAAACAATGGCTATCCATAGATACATACATACATATTTATATTTTAGATACATACTTATCTGAAATTATACTAAATTGTACATGATATACATGATAAATTCCTAGTAGTAGAATTTCTAGGCTAAAGGGCATATGCTCTTTAAATACTGACAGGTGCTAGTCAGTGTCCCCCAAAAATGTCCTGCCCATTCCTCTGCCAGGTGTAAAGGGAGCATACCCCAAGCCTCTCCCTCCCTGTGTCCCTCAGGGCTCCCAGCCCCCACTGGCTGCCCCCACCTACTGGGAATTTGCAGCAAGTTCCCCAGGGACTCTGCCACTGACTCCAGCCTGAGTCACACTCCACAGTAACAGCCAAACACCTGAGCTCTCCTTGAGCTCAAATCAAATGGAAGAAAAGTAAGAGATACGTTTAAAAATACTGTCCAAGTCGACCCTGTGCTTAGGGGGGACATGCCCAAAAAGGGAGGAGGGTCCTTCCGGTGGAAAGTACACTTTAGGGGCAGTGAGGGCAGAGCTGCTGAAGGTGTGCAGGTGGAACCCCCACCTGCCAAGGACACAGGAGAGGGGCTGAGAGTCGGCCTGAGTTCTACGCCCTGCCAGAAGGCCCGGTCACAAGGCCTTTAACTGAGGCCACAAGGAAGGTGGCACCTAACCCAAAAGCTCTGCAGCTCCTTCGGCCTGGCGGGAAAGCAAGTCACCCTGGGTCTGGCCCCTGCTGCTGCTTGCTGTACTTCCCCAGGCTGGCAAGAGGGAAGACAAAGAAGAAGGCACAAGACACCAGAAACTGGGAGGACACGTGGGTGTGTTTATACATACAGCAGGCAGAGACACCGGTCTGAGCACCACATGCACACCTTTACTCTCCCTGAGCACTCAGCTCTGAAGATGAGGAGCTAGCCAACCTTCCCTTCCCGCCTCTCCCCCACCGCCCCGCGAGCTGCAGAGGGCACTCACCAGGCTTTATTTCCAGCAGCCGCAGCTTCGGGTCCTCAGGCGGGTGCAATCGTCTCTTCTTGCGCCAGCAGCGGGCAGGGTATGTGTACAGCTGGCCCGGAGCGAGGCCTGTGGACACAGACAACGTAAAGATGAAGGGCTCCAGGCTGGAAGGGGCCTTGGACTACCCTGCTTAACCCTGTCATTCACAGTAAGAGCAAACTCCAGTCCAGAGACGTGAAATGACTTGTCACACGGTAGAGCCAAGGCTGAATCTAGCCATCTGAGCCCAGACCTTCGTTCTGTCTACCTCACCAGGCTGCTCAGGGAGTCCCTGCCAGAGGAGCTATCACCTTCACCAAAACCCGTTCTGCTCTCTGTCCTGGAGAGAATACCAGAGGGACCTTCAGACCACAAGAGGAGCCTCCCCAGTCAACCTCGCCACAGCGTCCAAGGCAGTCGCTCTCCGGAGACTGCCCATCTGTCCAGGTCCAGATGAAGCAGGTTCAAGGTGGAGCAGCAAAAGTCAGCGGGCCTCCCTTGGAGACAGCCTGGATTGAGAAGTGTTTCAAAGAAACAGGATCAAAAGAGCCAGACCTACTAACTGGCTTCTCCCACCCCCTCCACCCTGCTGGCACCTCGCTGATGCCAAAGGGAGCCTGAGCAACCTCTATGGGAAGAGACAGACTCTGGAGTCCGGGCTCCATGGCCTGCTGGGTCGGCATCCCTGACAGCCCTGCCCACCTGCCTGGGCCTTACAGAAGGAAATGGGCAGGAGGCCAGATGCTGGGCTCATGGACCACGCCGTCTCCCAGTGGAAGCCTCCATTTATATTTGGCCCCTGGTACCACCAGTACCATTGTCATACCAAGAACCCCATGAGGAGCTCATCAGACAACATTTCTGGGGCTCCTGGGGCACACAGTGTGGCAGCCAGAGGCCCTGGGGGAGTGTAGACTCCACACTAGACTGATGGAGTCTGTTCCTGGAGAAAAGGGTAGGGACAGAAGTTGAGGCAAAAAGAAAAAGGGACTTAACTCTAGTGAAGTGATTTGTAGTCTAAAGACACTGTCTGATGTCCCTCCAAATAAACCAGCAAGCCAGCCAGCCCACCCCTCAAGAGGGAAAAGCCCAGTAAGGGCAGGACTTTTGTGTCTTATTCTTACTAGAATCCCTAGAAAACCATACCTGTGCCTGACAGGTAGAAGAACCCAACTAAATGTTGAATGAATGAATGAATGAATATGTTCCAGCTTTACTCTAAAGTCACAACTCTGTCTTCTGGACATAAATGTGGTAATGTTCACAGGAAACCCCACGTGAATGTCACTGCCTATACTTAGGACCACAGGGCTCTGAAAACATGAAGACCTAGCCAGGTGCCCGTGCCTTTAATTCCAGGAGGATCGCAGGTTCGACCAGCCTCCACAACTTAGCAAGACTCTGTTTCAAAATAAAAAATAGAAAGGGCTGGGGGTGCAGCTCAGTGGTAGAGTGAGCCTGGGTTCAATTCCTAGTGCCATGAAGAGAAAAGAAAACAAAAGACAAGGAAACATCGGGACCCTATTCCTACCTTCCATCTTCATTTCGGGGCCCTTAAAAGTTAGAAGGGGAAACTGTCTTAATTTTTTTTTTTTGCCTTTGCAGAGAAAAATCTATGAAAGTTCCATTGCCATATATCCATTCACTCATTTTTCATTTTTACCAGTCATTTTTACTCATTCATTGGGTTGGGTCCAAAGCAGAGTCAACTATCTCAGCATTAAAGGAACCAAAATGTTCAGATACCTTTATGTGCTAAGTACCATTTTAATCACACAGCTGCTCCCACAGGTTGCAAGACGGGGAACAAGTTGGAGGTTTTGATCCCTCCCCCTTTGATTCTCAGAAACTATTAAGGTTGGAGCCTAGAGGGTTCTCGCTTCATGGGCTTCTGCATAGTAGGAGGATCCTGCAGCTCTGAGCTCCCTGCCCTCTGAGGACCAGACTCGTGGCAGAGGTGTAGAAGACCAAATGAATCAAATAAAGTAAGAATATTCTCCCTGCCATGGGGGGGGGGGGGTTCCAATTGTGACCTCTCTTTGAAGGAACTAGAAATAGCTCCATGTTTCTGATGTGGCTCACGTTAGGACCATGTCATCTCTGGTCCTATCATTCCTCAATAGATGCATTGATCTGGGTCCCTTCCAGATATTCAGGCCACCTCTGGGGATGGTGTCCCCCAGGATCTAAGGGAAGGCCAAATACCTGCTACTCCACACCCCAGAACTGGTCACACCAATCCCCACTCGCCCACTCATTTGGGGTTAGTGATTTTTTTTTATTGGGGACTGAACCCAGGGGCATTCTACCTCTGAGCTACACCCTCAGCCCTAGTTTATTTTTTATTTTTGAAACAGGTCTCATTAAGTTGCAGATGGCCTCACTAAGTTGCTGAGGCTAGCTGCAAACCCAAGTACTGGGATTACAAGCTTGCACCACCATGCCCGGCTGGGTGAGTGATTTTTTTTAGCCTAGGCTGGAACCAAAATCACCCAGAAAACTTCTCAAAAACACCAGTGCCCCAAATTCATGCCAGACCCATCTAATCTGAATGTAGGTAGGTGGGGGGTGGGCAACTATTTTTTAAGAACTCCATAGGTTGTTCCAGGTCTGGCTGAGAACCTCGGGATGTCTAGGCAGCATCAAGTTACTGCCTGCATGTTTGCTCTGATGTACCAAGACTGGTGTAATGGCCTTCCATACAAGATCCCAAGGTTCCTTGTATTTCCCCCAAGGTATCATAATTAATTGCCTGGTTCCTAGATTGTCTCCCCTCCTGGTTTTATAAAATCCGGGATGGCAGGAATCATATCCATCTCTAGCATTCCCAACACTTAGCGCACAGTGCTTGGAAGGCACATCAAAGAATACTTATCAAGGAAATTCAACCAGAGCCGAACCAGACTCAGAAGTAAACAACCACCGGCCCTGCTGTTGCTGGCTCCAGGAGACTCATTCACCCAGATGCAAACCAGCCAAGATGGGCTCCAGAAGGCACGCTCAGAACCAAGCCACAGGCCCGCCACACCCACTCAGCAGTCTCTGTGCCTCAGGTTTCCTTCTTGCCCCAGGGGCTGCTTCCTGGTATTTCCAACCTAACCAAACACAGGTGCGTGAAAAGAGGCAGGTCCAGACAGGCTCTCTTACAAGGTCTAAGTGGCAAGAGTTCGAAAATGTCGACCCTTCTCTGGGTCCTACAGCCTTCCTGAGACTGTCATCACTGCGCTTGTGGGTCAGAAGCAGCCTCGGCCACGCTGCTCCTCGCTGTAGGCCCAGGCTCCCGGATAGCCAATCTTAATAAGTAGTATGAATGTCCAGAAGAGGGAACTGGTTTTGTTTCATTCTTTCTCTAGTAGATTGGAGAAGCCCCATGGCTCAAAGGAAGAGCGTGTAAGTCCTGGAAAATATCCCAAAACCTGTCTGAGCCTGCTTCCTCACCAGAAGACAAGGGCACCCATAACAGCTAGCTTTCGGGAGTTAGCTGACCGAGACCAGTCTTGGACCCTATGCCCATGTGGTATGACAAGGCCCCCATCCACCCACCCATGCTGCCCTTCAGCTCTTTAGCCATAAGAGTAGAAATAGGATTCTCTTTGATGTCTGTTTTGAATTCTCCTTGTCCCGACAAGCAAATGGCCTGAGGAACTCCCTTGGGGCTCCTTACCCCCTTCCTTGCCCTCCTCACTAAGCTGACAGGCACCAGGGCTCCTTTATAGGGCCAACGTGCTCAACCCTGGAGTCCCACTTATGGAGGGAAGCGCAGAGCCTCAGGAGACTTATGTTGTTTATCTCATTAGAACAGGAGGCACATAACTCAAAAGCCCGTGTGTGTGGAAGGTGGAGGAGGGAGGAGGAGGAGGATGGAGTCGCAGCTGCTGTCAGGGAAATTAACCTTGAGGAGTGAGCCTCAGGCTAGGGGGGATATGGAGGAGGGGAAGCAAGAGGCAGGAGGCAAGAGGAGGGACCAGTCCTCCCTGGTAACCAAGGCCACAGCCACCCTGCCACTCACATACCCCGTGGAGCAAACTGCTTTTCCATTACCTTCAGCTGCAACTCCAGTACCACGCTCCGCCTGCCTGAAAGCATAGGCATGAACAGGACACACACAGAGAGGAATTTGTGTGCTTGCTGGGAGAACTGGTTCCATAGAAAATGTTGGCATGTTGGGCTTGATGCCTTTATGGTCAGCAGACTCCGGACAAATATCTTGTTATACACGTTGTTCAAGTTCGGGGGGTGGGTGCTGTGTCCTGAGCATCTTTGACAAAGCATGAGCCGTGAAGAATTCAGAAGATAAAATGGGAGAGGAAAGAGAGGGAAGAAAGACATGGGAGAGGGACAGCAACTGAAGTGGAGAAGAAAAGACCCGGAGTGGCTTCTTCTCCCACCAGCCAGAGCTCAAGTCCACAGGAGGGGAGGGCTCTCCCTGCAGCATCCCAGTTGCCACCAACCCTCCCTACATCAGAAACATCAATAGTCCATGGGACAGCCTGTCCCACTTCTGGCCAACACTTGTAATAAAGAGATTCACCCTGCCCTTATTTTCAATCAAAATCTACCTTCCTGAACTTAGGCCAATTTGTCCACCCTCTGTCCCAACAGTGAACGGAACTCCTCTGCATTCCAACCCTCCGTGCCACATACGCACTGGGGTTTTTGAAGAGGAGCTAGCCAAGAAGCTGAGGAACTAGAAAGGAATGGGAGTGGAGGAAGGGGGTAATGACCGCACCTGCTTGGAGCAAGGTAACAGGATCAAAGACTCCAAATTAAGAATCTGAGCGCTGCTACTTTTTCATGTTCTGTCCCCATCCCCACCCGTCCCAGACAGGAATGGGGTGGCATGGGAGGCTCCTCTCCGGGCCATTGGCTCCTCCACATTTCGCTCCCACTGCGTGTCACCACCAGGGGTCATTAACAGCCTCCATGTTTATAAACAGACAATCACCTGAGCTAGGATTCTTCACGTGACTGGGCATGAGACCTGCAAGAGTAGTTATTGAACTAAACACTGGATCGGAATGTCAGAGACGCACCAAGGCAGTTGTAGTGGGGAAAATTCCCACCTAAGGAACTTTGCACCAGGTCAAATCTCACTCATATTCATATTCCTGGGGCTTGCCCGGCACATAATAGGCAGTCCATCCATGTTTGTGGTTGAAAACTCCAACTTGTACCAACTCTACAGAGCCCAAGGGATGCGTCACAGGCCCCAGGTAGGGCTTGAAGAGTGGACAAGATCATTTCATGAGTACTTACACCAGGGGCATTTCCCTGGAGCTCTGCCCCACCCCTCTCTTGGCTTACCTCAGAGCTCCCTGACTTCAAGGATCACCTCTTCAGTGAGGCCTTCCTAAACTGTCCCCTGACAACTGGAGTCTGAGCACGTGGCGTCACGCTCCAGGACTCAGCAGCCTCCCCATCGGGCTCGCCAATGGTCCCCTCCTGTCTGCCCCACACACACACACTGCTCTCCCCAAGAAGAGTCATTTCCACTGTCTCTTGTGCCAAGACTACCCTGGCAAGTAGACCTCGGTCTCCGGAGCACTGCTGCCTCTCCTGGCCCAGGGGTCCCCAAGCCCCTCTCTGGTCCTGTCATGCTCAACGTAGACAGGGCAAACAGGCGCTAATAGTTACTACACAGTGGTTCTACCAGGTTAGAGCCTCACGTTTACTCTTTTTATATATACCTGTATTGGTGCATGGTAATTATACATCATAGTGAGGTTCAAAGTGATACAAACATACGAGCACATAGCACTTGGTGTGTTTCCTTCCACATCACACCCTGCCCCCCACTCCTCCCTCCCCGCACATGTTAGTGAGAGCGGGAGTGATGTCTTCATATATGGACATAGCATTATTGGGACTGTTTCCTTTCTCAGTCCTACCTTTTTCCCTCCCTCCCTCCCTCCCCCAATCCCTTTCCACTCTTCAATTGGTCTCTCTCCTCATTTATCTGAAGTCTCTTTTGTTTCCCATTTTCTCTCTATCTACCACATATAAGAGAAAACATTCAATCCTTGACTTTCTGACATTAATTGATCTCACTTAGCACAATATTTTCAAGTTCCATCCATTTCCCTGTAAATGACATAATTTTGTTCTTCTTTATGACTGAGTAAAATTTCATTGTGTGTATATACCACATTCTCTTTATTCATTCATCTGTTGATGAATACCTAGTTTGATTCCATAATTTGGCTACTGTGAATTGTACTGCCATAAACATGGGTATGCATGTATCACCATAGTATTCTATCTTTAATTCTTTTGGAAAGATATCAGAGTGGTATAGCTGGGTCATATGGTGGTTCCATTCTTAGTCTTTTGAGAAACCTCCATATTAATCTCCATAGTGATTGTACTAATTTACAATCCCACCAACAATGTATAAGAGTTCCTATTTCCCTACATCCTCACCAGCATTTATTATTGTTTATTTCTTGAATATTGCCATTCTAACTGGAGTTAGATCGAATCTCAGTGTACTTTTGATTTGTATTCCCTGATTGCTAATGATGTTGAACACTTTTTCATATATTTACTGGCCGTTTGTATTTCTTCTTTTGAGAAGTGTCCATTCAGTTTAATTGTCCAGTTTTTTATTGGGTTATTTAGGGTTTTTGGTGTTAAGTTGTTTGGATTCTTTATGTATTCTAGATATTAGTCCTCTATCAGAGGAGTAGCTGGAAAAGATCTGCCATTCTGTAGGCTCTCTCCTCAGACTCTTGATGGTTTCCTTTGCTGAGCAGAAGCTTTTCAATGTGATGCCATCCCATTTATTGATTCTTGGTTTTATTTCCTGAGCTTTGGGGATCTTATTGAGGAAGTCTCTAACAGCACCTATATGTTGGAGAACCTGTCCCGTTATCTTCTAGTAATTGTAAAGTTTCTGGTCTATTCTCTAAGTCTTGCATTCACTCTTGTCTTGTCATGGTGGCAACACCATGAGACATTTAAAGGCTGAGGATGGGAGGCTAATGGTGACTGACTAACTCACCCAAAGACATACAGCTCCTAAGAGGAGTCCAGTCTGCAGCCCATGCACAAAACCTGTCCTCTACCCAACCTAAATCCTCACTGGGCCATCCCATTGTTTGCCCAGAAACAGCAGAATTGAAACTCAGAGTCTTGTCCTATGGGAGAACAACTCCCCTAACCAAAGCCATCAGGAAAAGAGCCCCCAGCCCACCCACCCACCCACCATACTACTTCTTGTGGAATTCATTTTTCCTTTCACATCACATCACCAACTTTACCAACTATAATTGCTCAGGAAGAAATGCATCCTGGCAATGTAAAAACATTGTCATAGACATATAAAAAATGTATGGAGAAGCAGAAAAACCACCAGGACCTACTTTCCAAATTCATCAGAATTTTTAAGAGAATAATAGCAGTATAATGTGAGCTTAGAAGTTATTGGGTCTGATTCCTATATGATATAAGAATCACCTCTCCAATATCCATCCACCCGTTCCTCAGTCTCAATAATTCTAGTTCTCATCCTGACACGAAACAGTCTACTGTACTATTGTAAGTCTGCTGTTAGAAACATGCCTACTGCTCTCACCCACTGCAGGTGGGAATGCAAATGACACAGCACCATTAAAAACTTGGCATAGCTAGCAAAATGACACAAGGATTTCCCCTTTGCCCTAGCAATTCAATTCTACCACAGATTTACATGCAAAAATGTAAAAGTATGTATTCATTATACCATATTTTTATACTATAAAAAGATTGGAGATAGTCCAAAAATCCATCTATAAAGATCTTGTCAAGTAAACAATACTAAATACACATAATGGACTATTCTTTGGCTCACGGGCTGCTATGATTTGGATACAGTTTAAGTATGTCCCCCAAAGTCTCATGTGCTGGAAGCCTGGGCCTCAGCGTGGTGATGTCGAGAGGTGGTGGAACCTTTAAGAGATGGGATCTACTAGAAGATAGTTAGGCCATTGAGGGCACCCTCGGAAAGGATTAACATAGTTCTCATGGGACCCCAGTTAGTTCCTACCGAAGCAAATTGTTATAAAAAGAGCAAGCCTGGTTCCCTAAGTTCCTGAATCACCATGTCATCTCTTCCTCTCACACACTCTCCCATCATGATGCCATCAGCGATGTTGTGATGTAGCCAGAAGGCCCTCCCTAGAGCAGAGCAGATGCTGGAACCATTCTCTTGAATCTCCAGAACTGTGAGCTAAATAAACCTCTTTTCTTTATAAAATATTCAGCCTCCAGTATTTTATTATAGCAACAGAAAATAGACTAATACATGACCCCTACCTCCACTGCATCACTTTGACCTCTGCTTCTGTCATCCCATCTCCTGTTCTGATTCTTATAAGGACCCTTGTTATTACATTGGGCCACCTAGATAATCCAGTATAACCTCAACATCAAAAGATCCTTAATCACATCTACAAAGTCTCTTTTGTCATATAACATATGTACATATTCCATGGATTAATATGTGGATGTCAGAACAGGAGGACAGTATTTCATTTATTATAATACTGTTGAAGAGCTCTTAGCCAAGCACAATGGTGAATGCCTACAAACCCCGTACTTGGGGTGGGGGGGCTCAGACAGGAGGATCATAAATCCAAGGCTAGCCTGAGCTACCTAGATCCTGTCTCAAAATAAAAAGGGCTGGGAGTGTAGCTCAGTGGTAGAGCACTCCTGGCTTCAACCCCCAGTACCACACACAAAAAAAGTGTTCTTATACTATTCGTGAAGGAGAATAACATCACTTAAAGGTTAACTGCAATTAGTTAAAAGGTATATACTATAAACGCCAAGCAATCACTAGGATAGTAAAACAAGAGTTACAGTTAATAAGGAGATAAAATGCAATCATTTAACTAACCAGAAAACATTCAACTAACCAGAAGGCAGAAAAAGATTAAAAGGGAAAAAACAGAATAAATAGGAAACAAACAGAAAAATGATGAATTTAAACCTAATTAGAATAATAATTACATTAAATTAAATGGTCTAAATACCCAACTTTCAAAAGATTTCTTTTTTTTTTTTTTTGGTGCTAGGGGTTGAACCCAGGGGCATTCTACCTCCAAGCTACACCCCCAGCCCTGTTTTTTATTATTTATTTTGAAACAGTGTCTCACTAAGTTGCGGAGGACTTCACCAAGTAGCTGAGGCTGGCCACGAACGTGCAATCCTCCTGTCTCAGCCTCCCAAATACTGGGATTACAAGCGTGTGCCACCGCACCCAGCTCAAAAGATTTCATTTAAAAAGTAAGATACAGCTATGTGCTGGAAAAAGAAGCCACTTTTACCATGATGATGCAAATAGGCTAAAAGAAAAAGAATTGGAAAAGATACAGCATGTTATCACTAACCAAAAGAGAACTGAAGAGGCTATATCAATATTAGACAAGCAGATTTCAAAGCAAATAATATTAGTAGAGATAAAAAGGGGCTATTTCACAATGACAAAGGTATCGATTAATCAAGAGATATAACAGTCTGTAATGTTTATACACTATGTTAACATGTCAGCTTTCCATTGCTATGACAAAATACCTGAGAAAATCAACTTAAAGGAGAAAATATTATTTTAGTTCATGGTTTCAGAGGTTTCAGTTCATAGTTGCTTGATCCCATTGCTGTGGGCTCTGGTGAGGCAGAATATCAGGGTGGGAAGTACATGGTGGAGCAGAACTGCTCACCTCATGGCAGCCAACAAACAGAGAAAGAGGAAGGGGCCAGGGACAAAATATAACCTTCAAAGGCACAGCCTCAGTCAGGCATGTGCACACCTGCAATCCCAGCTTCCTGGAAGGCTGAGGCAGGAAGATCACAGGTTCAAGGCAAGCCTAGGAAGCTATGTGAGACCCTGTCCCAAAATAAAATTTTAAAAATTGGGGTTGTAGTTCAGTGGTAGAGCACTTGCCTAACATGTGTAAGGCCCTGTGTTCAATCCCTAGTACTGTAGTAAATAAATAAATAAATAAATAAATAAATAAATAATCTGGAAACTAAAGACAAAGAAAAATATTTAAAACAATGAAAGAGAAATGACATCTCACATATAAGGAAAAATTATTTGAATAACAGCAGATTCTTATCACAGACCATCAGAGGAAGTAGCAAAACATTTTTCAAGTGCTATAATAAAAGGACCATTAACTCAGAATTTTATATCCAGCAAAAATATCCTTTAAGAATGCAGGAAAAATCAAGACTTCTCAGATGAAGGAAAACTAAGAGGAGAAGTCATCACCAGATAATCTACTCTAAAAGAATAGCTAAAGAAAGTATTTGATCAGAAAGGAAAGGATAAAACAAAGAATCTTAGAACATGAGGAAGGAAGAACAATGAAAATAAAAACATGAATCAATAAAATAAATACTACTCATTAAGCTTTTAAAGTTATGTTTGATAATTAAAGCAAAAACTGTAACACTGTCTGAAATAGTTTTCAGCGTAAGCGAGGAAATGTTTAAGACAGCTATATTACGAATGTGGGAGGGGAAGGGGACTTAATGAAGAGAAGGAGAGTTGGGTATGACTATAAAGGGGTAGTATGAGGAAGATCTCTGTGATGATGAATAGTTTTGCATCTTGATTGTGGTGGTGGTTACACAAATCTATATAATAATAAAATGGCATAGAGCTATGCATACACATTTATCAATGTTGGTTTTCTGATTTATATATTGTAAAATGTGTCCAGCTTAGAAGAAATTGGGTGAAGAATATAAACTCTCTCTCTGTACTCTGTCTGTAAATTCCAGTAGATTTATAATTATTTTGAAATAAGAAACTTAATTTAGAAAAGAAGAAGGGCTAGGGATATAGTTCAGTGGTAGAACACATGCTTGGCATGCATTGGGCCTAGGTTCAATCTCCAGCACCACAAAAAAAAAAAAAAAAAATGAAAACAAGAGGGAGAGGAAGAGAGAAAGAGGAAGAAGAAATTTTATGAAATCTTCCCCACACTCCCACAAGAAGGGGATCCCCAATAAGTGAAAGCAAAATGGAACAAATAAATCCAACTGTATATAGAGTTAGTGGCACAACCAACACTATTTCAAGTGACCTTAAAACAGAGTAATTTAATTCTACATCTTAAGGACAAAAAGAATTGCAAGAAAAGAAAAAAGAAAAGCTAAGCTGTTTCCAGTAATCTTGTTGTGGCTAGCCTTATTGTTATTCTGATAGTATCATGTATATATTGTGGGATAAAGTAATTATGTTACTATCATTAATATCCAGGATTTTTTGATAGGGGAGAAAGGGTATACAAAATGAAAATAGTTAAGTATAAGTTGTTTAAACTAAATTAAATGAAAAATATCAGTATAATGTCTTAACACATTTTTGCTTAAAAAACTAAAGAAAAAAGAAATCGTATTTCTTGGTTCTGCTGACTGAAAAGGCCTGGAAGCAATGACCAACCTAGAAGCAACAAACAACATAGACTGGGGTTTCTAAATAACATTTCCTACAAAAAAAAAAAGTTTCTTAAAGACATAGCTGCTGAGAAACAGGAGGATCGCAGGTCTGTGGGCAGCCTCAGCAATTTAGCGAGGCCCTCTGCAACTTAGACCCTGAAAATAGGGCTGGGGGTGTAGCTCAGAGGTAGAATGCCCCTGGGTTCAATCCCTTGTGCCAGGAAGGAGGGAGGGAGGGAGGAAGGAAAGAAGGGAGGGAGGGAGAGAGGGAGGGAGGGAG